>JACCIA010000209.1:2500-19979 GCA_018906985.1 Apocrypta bakeri
ACCTTAGGAATGTAAACTAGGTAGAGCGACCCGCCACGGAAGAGTACAATGTACTATTTTAGCTGCGCGATACCGAGTAGGGACGGGTATACTCCTGCAATGGACCGCGTTAGTGCACGGCTTCATAGCCGCTAGGAGGCGTAGCCGTAGGTCCCGGGTAAAACCAGAGGCACCTCCTGGGCCGCGTGATAGTTTGGGAGCCCGGGCTGTCCTAGCCAGACAGTTAGGCTGCTCCGTAACAGCACGTGTAAAAGACCTCGGCACCCGAAGCGCCCTGGTTGGCCACCAGACGGGGAAGCGTGCGTACGGTACGAGGTGCTGCCCCGGCTGCTGAAAGCTACGTCTGCCCACTTGCACACGCTTCTTGGCACGCGGCAACCATGCAGGTAAACACCCCGAGGGTCTAGCTCGGATTAGATTAAGCTACTAATTTATATAGATTACCTTTCAGGAAATACACCCAAAAAACCACAATGCCAGGACAACATATGAGAAACGTTGCTGAGGTGCAGCCAGAGGAGCGGTCCCCAACCACTCCACGGTGCCCCCTTGCCGCTCGGTCAAGCCCCCTGTTGGCCGATGCGAGGGTAGTACTCGAGCGCATCTCAGTCAGGTCCTGGTCGACCAACAGTGGTGGTAGACCTACGCTGCGCAGGGAGGCCGAAGGTCACGGTCTTCGTGCCGTCTCTGTCCCCTTAGTTAGGTGCGATGCGATAGTTAGGCGCGAACCGGTAGCGAGCGTACGCGAGATTAGGATCCTTCAGATCAATGCAGGGAACAAACAGGTAGTTAACGCCGAAATTTGCGAACTTATCGCGACTAGGAAACTAGACATTGTTCTAGCTCAGGAACCCTACTCGAAGGTCAACAAAGGACAGCGGTTCTTTACTAGCCTTAGCCGTGGAAGTCGTGCGATCTGCGAGCGCAACCGCAGTACCTCCATCACCCCCAAGGCTCTCGTAGCCGTCCCCAACCCTGACTTCCACGCCTTCTTCGTCTCGTCGCTTAGCAACTCTCACTGCGTTGTGGTAGAGGTGCAAGCACCCGGCATCACTTTCTACGCTGTTTCTGCCTACTTCCAGTACAGCGAAGAGATTGAGGTGCACCTGAGACAGCTCGAGAAAGTTCTCGAGTCACTCAGGGGGAAGAGAGTAGTGATAGGTTTAGACGCGAATGCGCAATCCTCGCTCTGGAGTCCCCAAGGCACTAACGCCAAAGGTCAGCTCCTCGAGCATCTCATCGGCACATTCGACCTTCATGTTGCCAACGACAGGTCCCAACCCCCCACCTTCGAAGAGCGCGGTGCCTCGTCATACATCGACGTGACACTCGTCTCCGCCTCCATGGCCAACACCATCCAGGCTTGGACGGTGAGAAGGAACTGGACGTCGAGCGATCACAATTCGATCGTCTTCTCCATCCGCCCTCAAAATCAAATCGCCCCTGCCACAGCAGACCGAGTAGACTCCGGCCGATTCAACACTAAGAGAGCCGACTGGGGTCTATTCGTATCCACTCTCGAGGATTTGTCTGCTGCCCGTCTCGAAACCCTTAGCCTAGACAGTGTAGAACAAGTAGAAAGCGCCGCCCTCACCCTTCAAAAGGTTATAGTAGAGGCTTGCGAAAAGGCCATCCCCCGTAGACGCCGCGTTCGAAAAGCCAACCCCTGGTGGACCAGCGAGCTCACCGACAAAAAGTTTGCCCTTTACCGTGCTAGGCGTAGTATGCAGCAACAGTGGAACCTCCCTGGACACGACTTGCGCCGCGCAGAATATCGCGTTCTATTGCGTGATTACTGCCGGTCGGTGAAAAGGGCCAGGATCGACAGTTGGAGGAAGGTCGTTTCGGTGCACGGAAACGAGGAGCCCTGGGGACTCGTTTACAAGCAGCTGAGAGGCAAGCTTCAAAACGAGAGGGTTCTGAGCTCCTTGCGGTGCAATGACCAAGATACCCTGTCGATGCTGGAGACGGCTAACCGCTTGCTAGCAGTCCATGTCCCAGAAGATAGCTCTGCAAACGAAACCGAAACTCAGGTAGAAGTTAGGAACAGCGTAGCCATTGCTCCAGAGACCCAAGATACACCCCTTTTCGAGCAGCGGGAGATAGCTCTCGTGCTCAAAACCCTCAAAAACAACAAGGCTCCCGGCCTTGACCTCATCGAGGTGAGCGTTTTGAAGGTTGCCTTCAAAACAGTCCCTCAACAATTCCTCAATCTCTTCAACGCCTGCCTTCAGCACGGCGTCTTTCCCGCTGTCTGGAAAAAAGCCTCCCTTGTATTCCTACCCAAGGGAGGGGATAAGGACAGTAAAGACCCCAAATCCTACCGCCCCATCAGTCTCCTGTCAGTGATAGGCAAAGTCTTTGAAAGGTCGGTAATAAGGAGACTGTCGGAATCTGCGTTAGCTCAGGGTATGCTCTCGGACAGGCAATATGGCTTCAGATCCGGAAGATCCACTGAAGACGCCATCATAGAGCTGCGCAAACTTTCGGCTGCTTCTACCAAGAAGTATGTTGTTGCTCTGCTCTTTGACGTTAAAGGTGCTTTCGACTGTATCTGGCGTCCAGCCATCCTCCAGAGCCTGAAAGAGAAAAACTGCGAGAAGAACATTTACCAAGTTCTTCAACATTACTTTGAGGATAGACAGGTAGTGATAGACTGGGGAATGGAGAGCGTCTCCAAACCCGCCACTAGGGGCTGTCCGCAAGGGTCTGTTTTCGGACCCACGGGCTGGAACCTTGGATTCGATCCGCTTCTTCGAAGCCTCGAACAAGGTGTAGAAGTAGCTAGCGGCGAGGTCACGACTAATCTTCCGGTTAAGTTCGTGGCGTACGCTGACGACCTTGCCGTTTTGGTCGAGGGAGATTCTAGGTTAGAATTAGAGAAGAACGGGAATGCGATAGTTAGGCACATCGTAGCTAGATGCGAGGCTCTGAAACTCGAAGTTTCCGAGTCTAAAACTGTAGGAATCTATGTTAGGACACCAAAAGTGATAGGATCAAAAGCTGTTAGGAAAAACCGCAAAGACGGTCAGGGAAAAGGGGGACAGCGCAACCCCATCATTAAGCTTAACGGTAGGTCGATTAGGTTCCAGGAAACAGTGCGATACCTTGGTATCTACTTCGATAGGTACTTCGGTGTCAAGTCGCACTGTAAATACCTTAGGGAAAAAGTCACCCCCCTCTTCCAGGACCTCAGGAAACTTTCTCGTTGCCAATGGGGTCTTGGATACCAATCGCTCGAAGCCATCTACAGAGGTGTCTTCTTCCCCACAGTCTGCTATGCATCTGCAGCATGGTACGACGTAGGTAGGCATGAGATTAGGATCCTCGAGGACTTGCACAGGCAGGTCCTCATCAACCTCCTGCGTAGCTATAGGACCGTTTCATACGACGCCCTCTGTGTACTAGCGGGTACACTGCCAGTAGAGATTCAGCTTAGGAAATCTGCCGCCGTTTCGAACTTGCGCCGTGGACTAGACGTAGAGATAGGAAACGTTGTCGTCCCATACGATAGCGAAGACCCCCAAGCGTGCGTGACCCAAGTTTCAGAGATCGCGGTCCAAATGTGGCAAGCCAGATGGACTTCTTCACAGTCCGGTCGAACCACCCACGATCTCTTCTTCCCTGACGTCACCCTGAGAATGGGCTGTGACTGGATCCGTCCAGACTACTTCTCGTCTCAGGTCCTGACTGGTCATGGAAACCTCAACGAGAGGCTTAACCGGTTGTCTCTTTCGGACACGGCAGCATGTTTGTGCTGTGGCGAGGTGGACAACGTCATTCACTTCCTTTTCGAATGTCCCGCCTTCGCTGAGTTCCGTGACGAGACGATCGCTCCCCCCACCCTTGGACTACTTCCCCCAGAGTCCACCCTTCTCCTAGTTTCGTCCCCCGAGAACTTCAGCGTTCTCAACCGATACGTTAGAGCCGCGTTCGCCTGCAAAAGTCAGGTAGCTGCGACGTTTAGGGAAGCGGAAGCGAGCGAGAGTGCGAGCGAGAGTGCGAGCGAGAGTGAGTGAGTCGCGCTGAAATTCGGGAGTATGCGGGAGAGAATGGACGAATGTAAAAGTGTCTTTCGTGCAGGGCACCTACTTAGCTGTTTCGATACTCTGTCGGCACCGTGGTCGTCGGAGACACGTTGGTAGTGTCACGCCCCCAATCGGTTATCGATGGCGGCGATGACACACGGCAGAGTTTAGGGCCTAGTGGTTCGTCTTGTAACCGCTAAAGCAGGATTTTTGTCCTGTCGCCATGCACACTCTTCGTATAGCGTGTGTATGGTACACACTGATACATATACACATAATCGCTCACACAAGCAACACTACAAACAACAGCATTTTTTACTTTTCAGCCATAGTGGAGATCCAGGGCGGGATCTCGCGAATGCGCCTCCACGTGGTTCCTCGCGGACAGTCCCAGTGGGTGATCAATGGCTTCACTCCGCTGGGACTGACAAAAGCATTCGTCCCTGTCGTTGAGCCGGTCCCACAGCGTTGTTCCGGCAGCGCGGTGCGCACGGCTCAACGATCCGCCAAAGGGCACTGTAATTTTTGCAAGCGCGTTCTTCCTTTCGGGTGGTTTCGCTGGATGGAGAGGGTAAATTTTTAGGTTGCGTATGCCGAAAGGCGAGGTAGCGTGCCCGAGAACAACTGGGCTAACCATATTAAATGTCCCTATCTACCATCTAGCGAAACAGGCTGGAGGGTGTAGAACCCTCTTGTCCGACTTGGCAAGATAGCTGAAGCCACTGTTTTCGTAGGCTCGAGAGACTTCCCTCGTTAGAGGAAGCAGGTATGCCGAGGGCAGCCGAACTGCAACTGTTCTAGTGTCTGTGGCAAAAACAGTATCTATTTTATAGAGAAATGGCGGAGATCCAGGCCGGGATCTCGCGGATGCGCCTCCACGTGGTTCCCCGTGGGCGGCCCGGGCGGGTGACGCTAGTAGTCACTCCGTCTGGGTCGGCTAAAGTATCCGTCCCCGATGTTTGATTGGACGGACGGCGTCGGTGTGCGGCGCCGATTGTTTAACTCTGCATGTACGCCAAGGGGCGCCTAATTTTTCCAAGCCGGCCCCCTTGCAGATGGCGTAGCATGGGGTGGAGGGAAATCATTAAGGTCGCGTATGCCGAAAAGGCGAGGTAGCGAGCCTCCATAACATCGTGGGCTAACCACATCAAATGTCCCTATCTACCATCTAGCGAACTAGATTAGGGGGTAATTAATCCCTTAATTCGACTTGGCAAGATGGCTGAAGCCACTTGGTTCGTAGGCTCGGGTGACTTCCCCCGGACAGAGGAAGAAGGCAGCTGCGGCTGTCGAGCTGTGACTATTCGAGTGCTGGTAGCAAAAATAGAAATCTGGTCCTCCCAGTCCTGCCTGGGTTCCAGGACGGAGGGAGGAGCTAGCCAGGGCGCTTCGGCGTAACATAAGGGTAGACCAATGCATGAAGCAATATGGGCTAGGACGAAATTGGTAGAGGTGGAAATAGTAAGCTTCGGCCCAACATCCCCTCGAGCTCTCTACTGGGGAGTAATAAACTCAGTACCACGGGGTCAGGGGGCCGCAGAGCAAAGCTCTGTCCCTGACAGGGGCATGGTCTCGTGGTGGCATGGTTGCCCGCGTGCTGGGTAGCGGAGTCGATGGTCCGATGCCCTGGGATTCCCCCCTGGGGTTTAGGTCCTCGGCTACTGCGATGTGTGAGTTGCACTGCAATCTCGGGTGGCGACCTGCTTAGTCGCAAGGGAATGGATGGGATCCCGCCGCACACCAAGCGGACTGCAACTGCCCATATCGGTTGCGGGACATTGGTAGGCTTTGTTGAGTTATTGCTCATGAAGTCGGCGCCGGTCGGACGTTATTCCGGCCCTGCCCAAGGCTTTATGCTGAGGAGGCCGTGTGGGTAAGCCGAAAGGCAGGTACTGCACGTTAAACAAATGACACTCTGTCCCTATCTACCGTTCAGCTAAAGTATACTCCTTCACGGAGGTGTACCAGCTGAGAGTTTTAAATGCTCCCAGAGAGTAAGGGGCCCTCCGGGGAGATATGTAGTGACCAACTTGTTACCTCCTCGCGTGGACGATTAATCGTCCCGGTGCTGAACGGGCAACGGATTTGACGAACACCTGGTCAATCCGGCTAAAATCAAGCTCTGGTACACGCCTTCTTGGGCTAAAAAACCCTTGGCAGGCCAGGGATCTTTCTACTAGAAAGATTCCTAGGTTTTTGAGGTGTCCGAAAACCTCTCCCGGCGTGGTGACCGTACACGTCGGGTCCACCGAAATAATGGCCCCAGTAGCCGCTGGGGCAAATCGGGAAAGGGTGTGTTGCTAGACGGCCACCCAGGCTAGCGTGGAAGCCTTAGGAGAATCGGTGGGAAATTGTTCGTTCTACACACCTCTTAATCCCGATCATCGCAGGCGGGAGAGGTGTGGAGCGATGGACATCGACAACTTGAGGTGAAAGTGCTTGCGTGTCTTCTAAAAGGACCCTCCATAACCCAGGCGAGGGCGACAGTTGCCTGATGGGGGCGGAGGACTCTTTGAGCATGGCCGTTGTGTCAGTCCGGAGGAAGATACGTTAGAATAAAATGTAGAAATATAAATGGCGGAAAAACAACAATCGGTACCTGCGATACCAATGGAAGAAAACCAACAGCCTGGATCACTGTTGGTTCCTTCAAAGAATATAGACATGGGAACTAGAAGGGATAGCTGCTCAAGCGTCCAGAGCAGCTCTAGCACGCACAAAAAGCGGAGGAGAGATGTGATGCTAGAGATAGAAGATCAGTGTATTGACGAACTAAACGCAATTAGGGATATTGAAAAAATTGCTCAAGAAATGAGATCATTCCTAGAAATAAAACACGCAAAATCGCACAAAGTGAGTGTGGAAGTTATAAATCTTGTAGGAGATAATTTTGACACGGCCTCTGACACAATTCGAAAATTAGGGCTTATGAATGCCCAGTTGAGAGGACAGGTTGTACTCCTTAAGGAGCAGCTCTTGACTCAGAAAAATAAAGCGGCTACTTACAGTGATGCTGTTAAACAAAGCAGACAGGGTAAAATTCCACCCGTGACAACGCAAGGCAAAAAGATGATAAAGCCAAAGAATAAATTTGAGCTCTTAGTACACCCAAGAGACAGAGATGATAAGTCAACCCCTGACGAAGTCAAAAAGAAGGTGACAAGTGCTCTGAAACCAATAGACGAAGGCATACAGCTTAATAACATTAGAAGGACGAGGAAAGGGGTCATTATAGAGACATCTTGTGAAAAAGACCTAACAAAAATTCTTAAGAATGATGACCTAACATCAATAGGGCTTGAGGCAGTGCAACTACAGAAAAGAAAACCGAGGATTGTTATCTATGACGTTCCAGTAGACCTCGAAGACAAGTTAGTACTCGAGGCTCTGGAAAAGCAAAATGACCTAGATGGATTAAGCAGACAACAGCTAAAAGAGCAGACAACCTTTAAATTTAGAATTGGAAGACGAAATGACCTGACCACTAACTGGGTACTAGAGGTGAGCCCCATAGTAAGAAACGCACTTCGAAGACAGGAAAAAGTATATATTGGACTCCGGCGTTGCCGTGTAATGGACTATAATGCTCTAACACGCTGCTATAAGTGTCAGGGTCTTGGACATGTCTCTACGCATTGTAGAGCAGAGAAAGAAACATGTGGACACTGCGCACAAGATGGACATCGTACTAAAGATTGCACAAAAAAGGGAGACTTGAGCTTGTGTGCCCTATGCAAAAGACAAGGAAAAGCACATAATCATAAGCCTAACAATGACTGCCCTACATACAAAAGTATGATAGAGGCTAGACAACAGAATATAAATTATGGATGATGAAACTCTACGTATCCTGCAAGTAAACCTAGGCAGGTCAAAAGTTGCTTCTAGCGAAATTGTACAAAACGCCTTTGAGGAAAAGATTCCGATTATTTTGATACAGGAGCCTTATACATATGGTAATAAGGTCGCAGCACTTGGTAGCTATGCGAATTGTGTAATAGCAGCTAATAAACCTGACGAAGCCCCATGGGCAACGATATTAGTTTTAGATGACAAATATACTGCTGTTCTCATAAAGGACGTTAGTACATCACATTGTGTGTGTGTACATGTCTCAGGCCCGACCGGCTCATTCTATGTAATATCACTATACTGTCAGTTCTCCTTAGACATAGAATGCTTCATACAGCAACTGGAAAAGGCTCTAAGAGTCGTGGGTACTAACCCGGTTATTGTGGGCGCAGATGTAAACGCCGTATCCCCAATGTGGTGCTGGCGACTGGACGAATACCCTGCAAGACTAATGGACAGCAGGTCTGAGATTGTTGAAGACCTCATAATAAGAAGAAGTCTAGTCATAGCGAATAGACCACATGAACCATGTACATATACAAGAGGTAACAAAGACATTGATATAACCTTGACTGATGACAGAACTGCCTGTAAAATTGCGAACTGGAAAGTGAAAGAAGACTGGGTCTGTAGTGATCACAGACCCATTATATTGACTATAAAGGCTGACACGGTACGACCTACCTTAAAAGAGAGGCGGTATAATGTGGCGAAAGCCGATTGGAATGCTTTTAGGAGAAATATCAAGACAAATGTTGAACGGCTCCCGAACCCAAAGCTAAATACAAAACTTGACATAGACAACTTAGTTGATTGGGTAACTAAAACGATCCATTGGTCTGCGAAAAGAAGCATTCCAAGAAAGAAAAGCTTCCAAAAGTCTGTCCCCTGGTGGAATAAAGAGCTGACAACCTCTAAAAAGAGGGTAAATACCCTAAGGCGTCAGTATCAACAACAAGTAGATGAGGAAGTTAGGTATATAAAACGGCTAGAATATAAGAAAGCAAGAAAAGAATATACCAAAGAAATAAATGTAACAAGGAGGAAAAGTCTGATAAAATTTGTTGAGGAAACAAGCAAGAAGGACCCGTACAGTTTCGTATATAAAATGCTGAATGACAAAATATCCATTAAGAAGGCACTAGTAAGTGTAAATACTGACAATGGACAGACCAAGGACTGGCAAGAGACTGCGGATGCTCTCTTAGTTGGTTTCTTTGGAAAGCCTGCTCTAGAAGAGAGTGATAATAGGAACAATGTGACGCAAGAATTATCTGATGGACATACACTAAGCATATGGACAATACAGGAATTAGAATATGCTGTGAAATCGACCAAAAATCGCAAAGCCCCAGGGAAGGACATGATTGAAACCGAAATGTTAAAACATGCTATGAAAGCTGGAATGTCGAATATCCTACTACAGCTATATAACAGCTGCTGCAACTTGGGATACTTCCCGAATACATGGAAAACAGGAGTAATAAGGGTACTCTTAAAATCTGAGGATAAAGACCCGTCCGAAGTCAAATCGTACCGACCAATCTGTCTACTACCCATTATGAGCAAAGTATTAGAAAGACTAATAAGGTACAGGCTCACAGGGCATATAAACGACCAAAGCTATGCCTCGGAAAGACAATTTGGGTACAAGAGAGGAAGAGGCACGGAAGAGGCGATAGCCAGTGTCCTGACAGAGATAAAAGAGTCCAGTAGTCCGGTGATTTTGGGAATACTATTTGACGTAACCGGTGCATTTGACAACCTGAGATGGGGCACAATTAATGACCAATTAAGACAAAGAAAGGTACCAGCTGACATACAGAGACTGGTGCGTAGTTATCTATCAGATCGTAAAGCCGTGCTAATTGATAACTAGGAAACTGCCACCTTGTCCCTTCATCAGGGATGCCCCCAAGGCTCAATCTTAGGACCGGACTTCTGGAATATCTGCCTTGATCCGCTATTGAAAAAGTTGACTGATGAGGGAGCGAAGGTCACGGCCTACGCAGATGATCTCATCCTGTTGGTTGAGGGAGTAAGCAGAAGGGACCTTGAGACAAAAGGACAGTACCTGGTTGACATGATTTATAATTGGACGCAAGAGCAGGGTCTTACGCTCTCTAAGACAAAAACAGAAATGATCCTGCTCAAAGATAATCGCTTTGGCTTGTCGGGAAAACAAATATGTAAACAAAATAAGACCAAGAAATTAATTACGAAGGGTAATTTGGCAAAGTCCCTGATAAATACTGGCAAAGGAGGTAGAAGACCGCCAACTATAAAGATAGATGGTAAAGGTATTAAATATTCGGACACAGTAAGATACTTAGGAATTACCATAGGGACACGCACGACTATAAGCCAGCATGTGCAAAACGTCGGAACTAAAGCGAAAAGACTATTCCAGAAATTGGCAGTATTCACAAGGGCAAACTGGGGATTACAGTTTGCCTGCTTAAAAGTGCTATATGAGGGAGTATTTGTCCCCATTGTATTGTACGCAGCAGGTGCTTGGGGTCATATGGTGGGACAAACTCTAGGACAGACGTTAAACCGACACCAAAGAATAGCCCTACTGACAATGTCTAGGGCATACAGGACAGTATCGACAGAAGCTCTGCAAGTACTGACTGGGTGTATCCCTCTTGACTTACTCTTAAAAGAAAGAAAACTCATATATGACGCAAAGCATGATGAAAGGCACAGACAAGAAACGGACGCAATCGTAGAATCAATAAAAAGAGAGATAAGGGACAATACTATAAACGAATGGAACGATAGATGGTTGGTATCGTCAAATGGACGAGTGACTGCGATTTTTATACCCTCGGTGAAAGAGAGGCTAAAAAGAAAATGGATAAAGCTAGACCACTACAGTACACAAATTCTCACAGGACATGGCAACTTTAGGTCATACCTAAAAAGGTTCAAGATAACTGACGACGACATATGCACATGTGGCGAAAAACAGACAGCTTTGCATGTGACAATGGAATGCACAAGATATGACGATGAAAGAGAAAAATTAAGACACTCAAGGCAGGAAAGAGGCAAAATTTGGCCGCCAAATATTGCTGAGCTACTTGAGGATGAAGAAAGTTTCGGTGAATTTGTGGGTTTTTGTAAGGAGTTGTTAATAAGGAAGAAAGAAGAGGAGGAGGAAGGCGTAGAGTAAATGAAGAGAGAAGAGGATAGATGGGAAAAAGAAGAGTGAAGAGGAAATGACGCATAGACTAGAGATAAATACATTAGACGAAATTAGACAGAAATAGATGACTAAAGACTAGTAAGACTAGTATGACTTGATAAAGAAAAATTAGATGAAAGGAAAGAAGCAAAGGCCTGAGCCTGATCAGAAAAAATGACAGGCCGTGACTCTTACCTCCAACGTGGTCCCCCGCTGGGCAACGGCTCCTCTCTGAAATCTTGGGAAGTTAGGCAGAGGAGTCGGCTAAATGAGTCATTCCCTAAAAGGGAAGGCTACCTGTCCGAAGAACCACACATTGGACAGGGTTTTCAAGCCGGTTCCTCGAGTGGATTGCTGCAAAAATGGTAAAATATGCGGGTAGGGGACATGTTTTCCCGAGGTCCGCGTGCCTTAACAAAACCAGAGCACGACACTCACTGTCCCTATCTACCATCTGCAACTGATTAGGGTGAATGACCCCTAAATGTTCCGACTTGGCAAGATGGCTGAAGCCACATTGGGTTCGTAGCTCGGGCTTCTCCCTCGTTAGACAAGGAGATGGCGAGCACTGCGGCGATTCCCCGGAAGAGAAGAGGCAGCTGCGGCTGTCGAGCTGTGACTATTCGAGTGCTGGTAGCAAAAATAGAAATCTGGTCCTCCCAGTCCTGCCTGGGTTCCAGGACGGAGGGAGGAGCTAGCCAGGGCGCTTCGGCGTAACATAAGGGCAGACCAATGCATGAAGCAATATGGGCTAGGACGAAATTGGTAGAGGTGGAAATAGTAAGCTTCGGCCCAACATCCCCTCGAGCTCTCTACTGGGGAGTAATAAACTCAGTACCACGGGGTCAGGGGGCCGCAGAGCAAAGCTCTGTCCCTGACAGGGGCATGGTCTCGTGGTGGCATGGTTGCCCGCGTGCTGGGTAGCGGAGTCGATGGTCCGATGCCCTGGGATTCCCCCCTGGGGTTTAGGTCCTCGGCTACTGCGATGTGTGAGTTGCACTGCAATCTCGGGTGGCGACCTGCTTAGTCGCAAGGGAATGGATGGGATCCCGCCGCACACCAAGCGGACTGCAACTGCCCATATCGGTTGCGGGACATTGGTAGGCTTTGTTGAGTTATTGCTCATGAAGTCGGCGCCGGTCGGACGTTATTCCGGCCCTGCCCAAGGCTTTATGCTGAGGAGGCCGTGTGGGTAAGCCGAAAGGCAGGTACTGCACGTTAAACAAATGACACTCTGTCCCTATCTACCATCTAGCGAACTAGATTAGGGGGTAATTAATCCCTTAATTCGACTTGGCAAGATGGCTGAAGCCACTTGGTTCGTAGGCTCGGGTGACTTCCCCCGGACAGAGGAAGAAGGCAGCTGCGGCTGTCGAGCTGTGACTATTCGAGTGCTGGTAGCAAAAATAGAAATCTGGTCCTCCCAGTCCTGCCTGGGTTCCAGGACGGAGGGAGGAGCTAGCCAGGGCGCTTCGGCGTAACATAAGGGCAGACCAATGCATGAAGCAATATGGGCTAGGACGAAATTGGTAGAGGTGGAAATAGTAAGCTTCGGCCCAACATCCCCTCGAGCTCTCTACTGGGGAGTAATAAACTCAGTACCACGGGGTCAGGGGGCCGCAGAGCAAAGCTCTGTCCCTGACAGGGGCATGGTCTCGTGGTGGCATGGTTGCCCGCGTGCTGGGTAGCGGAGTCGATGGTCCGATGCCCTGGGATTCCCCCCTGGGGTTTAGGTCCTCGGCTACTGCGATGTGTGAGTTGCACTGCAATCTCGGGTGGCGACCTGCTTAGTCGCAAGGGAATGGATGGGATCCCGCCGCACACCAAGCGGACTGCAACTGCCCATATCGGTTGCGGGACATTGGTAGGCTTTGTTGAGTTATTGCTCATGAAGTCGGCGCCGGTCGGACGTTATTCGGCCCTGCACAAGGCTTTATGCTGAGGAGGCCGGTGTGGGTAAGCCGAAAGGCAGGTACTGCACGTTAAACAAATTACACTCTGTCCCTTTCTACCCCCCAGGGCGTGCATGTCCTGGACGGGACCGGAGGCCGGGTTGGCGGACGCGGGGCGGACACTCACCGTCTCGTGGCCGGGGTGTTCTCTTGGTCGGCCTGTGGCTTCCACGAAATCCTACCTGCTTCGGTGGATGTCCCGCCGCTGCAACTGCCCAATCGGACATTGGTACGCTTCGGTCGGGTGTATGAGGAGGTCCCTACTGCACCACACATCTACCCCTGGCATGGGACTGTAGGGGGTCAGTAGGGTGTCACCGTACGACCCCCTGCTGAGCTCGGCTGTGGCATGGTAGGTGCGTGCTTCAGCGACCTCTGCAGTGGCAGACCGCGTTTATTCGCTTCCCAATGCTAGCCAGTAGACTAGCCTTACCCCACCCAATTACAGGACACCCCCCAAACGGGCTAGCCTTAGTAGGGGGGTAACGAACAAGATGGCTACAACACAAAAAAAAACACAAAATAAAGGAAACGGAAAGGAAAGCAGGAGGAGGGACGGAGAAGAAAGAAGGGATAGCGAAGGAGAGGAGAGAGCGAGACCTACCACCATCGGGTTGACGCTCCAGAGGGGGCTAGGCCTACAAGCAAGAGTGGAGAGTCACTGTGCTGCGGTGGAAGCCGAAACCGGCATGGAGACAGAAGATGGCTTCCTGGCGGCGAGCTTTGCCAATGGGAAGAGCAGGAAAAAGGCGATGGAGAGGGAAAGGAAGCGCCACCGGGAGATCGAGATGTCAAGGACTAGTGACGAGGAGAAGAGGAAGAGGACAACGAAGGAGGACGAGGAAACCACCACTACCAGAGAGGAGACCACCACCGGAGGGAAAAGAGGACCCAGAAAAAAGTATGACGGCCAGGAGAACAACTTAAGGAGGACCACGGACGCCTGGAAGGAACAGGAGATCAAACAGGTGAGTGAGCGGTTGGTGCCCCCGGAAGCCTCGAAAGAGGTCGATGGGGATCACTTGCCGATAATAAATATTAAGGTAGAGAATGTGATGCAGCTCGCCGACCAGATTCGGCTTCTCATGCTCTCTCAGCCGAACATAACAAAGGCGGTCTGTGAGACCGTCTTTGGGAAGCTGGGGGAGATGGAGCGGATGATGGTGGGCTTGAGCTGCGAGAATGAAAGGATGAATGTGAAGATTGGAAGTATGAATGAAAAAAATAAGAGAATGAATGAGAAAATAGTGTGTATGGAAAAAGAGAGGATGAATGTGAGTGTAAATGGTCCCCCGATGCAGCCCCCGTACGCTGGGCAGACCCCGCTGTCACAACAGCGGGTGAAACCCAGTTATGCGGTGATTGTAAAAGGGAAAGAGAATGAAAGCAGTGTGGACGTAAGGGAAAGAATGATGAGGCATGTAGCGGCGAATGTAAATGTGAGAGTGAAAGCTGTGAGGAATGTAAAGAACGGCGTGGCTGTGGAGACAGTGAGCGTGGACGAGTGCAAGAAACTGTTGGGGGAGGAAGCGTTCTCCCGAGCCGGTTTGGAAGTCAGGGAAGCCAGGAGGCGATGCCCGAGGCTCATCGTGTACGATGTACCGAATGAGGCTGCGGGGGTGGACATCCTGGCGGAACTGTACGAGAAAAACCTGGCTGAGTGCATGAGTGAGGATGAATACAAGAGTAGCGTGAGGTTGCTGTTCAGGAGCGGAAAGAGGGACGCTCCTGTCAGCAATGTGATAATTGAGGTTAGCCCACGTGTGAGGATGAGACTCATGAGAGAAAAACGAGTGTATATGAGATGGATGTCGTTTAGGATAAATGACTTTGAGAGGATCTACAGGTGTTACAATTGCTTCGAGTTTGACCATTGGGCGAGTGAATGTAAAAAACAGAAAGTGTGTGTGAGGTGCTGTGCTGTTGGCCATCTCGGCGGAACATGCACGGCGGCATTCAGATGTGGCAACTGCGCGAGGAGGGGAGGCCCGTCGAATCACTGTGTGACATCGACGGAGTGTCCCGGATACAAGTTTAGACTCAACAGGCTGAGGGAAAGAACACTCCAAGATGGCGAGTAGGTTCCTGGGGCCTCTGCGGTTGCTGCAGCTGAATTGCCAGAGAAGTGCAAATGTTATGAATGACCTGGGTAACTGTATAGTGAATGAGAATATGGATGCATGCTTGCTTCAGGAGCCTTATTTTGCACATGGCAGACCTTGCGGACTGCCATCCGGGATGAGGTCCTTCTGGAGTGAGAATGGAATGGCTGCGGTAGTTGTGAATGACCCTGAGGTTGTATGTATGGTAATTGGGGACCTCGTATGTGAGAATGGTGTGTGTGTCAGTATGAATGGAGCATGCGGGGAGATCTTTCTGGTCTCCTTGTACTGTAAGTATGATGGTGATATGAATGTGAATGTGGAGTATCTAGAGCGTGTCTTTGCCAGCCTGAATGGGAAAAGTGTGATTGTAGGAATGGACGCGAATGCGACGAATGATATGTGGTTTAGTAAGAATGAGAGAGTAAATGCGATGAGGAGCAGACGTGGTGAATTATTGGTTGAATGGTTGATTGGGAGTGAGTGGGATGTAAGTGTGCTAAATGAGCCGAGTGAATGGTATACCTTCGATGGCCCCAGGGGGAGGAGCGACATTGATGTCACCCTTGCCGGGGGCCTAGAGGGTAAATATGTATCTGACTGGATAGTAAAGAATGAATGGGGAATGAGTGATCATAATGTAATTATGATAAGTTTGAATGTCAGTGAAAATGTACCGCTGTATGAATCGGAGGGCAACGATATGAATGAGAAACGCTGGAAGATGAACATGAGAGAATGGGGAAAGTACGAGAGAATGCTAAAAGAGATTGCCGAGGGTTATGGCTATGGGGAATTTGCGGCACTGAATGTGAGTGAGAAAGTGAAGAAGATAAGTGAATGGATAGCGAGAGTGAATGATGAAATATTTGTGAGAATGAGTCACCCACTAAACAGGGTAGTGTGGTGGGGCCGGGATCTGGAATGCATGAAAAGAAAAGTTCGCCGGGCCCGGAAAAGGCACCAGCGAGCTAGGAACACGAATGAGGAATGCATGAGAAAAAGGGAATGGAAAAATCTGGAACGAGAATATAAGAAGGAAATGGGAGAGGCCAAATCCAAAAATTGGCAGAATGCCATCAGGACGAAAGGAAATCGGGACCCCTGGTGGGCAAGAAAAATATGCGCAAACAACACCAAAATTGCCATATCCAGCCTTAGGACACCCGGTGAGGGCCACACAAGATCGTGGGCAGAAACCGCCGAGGTGCTCCTGGCTGAGTTCTTCCCACCAGCTAATGGGGTCACTCCCCCGGAAATACCTAGGGTACCAGGGGGAGAGGAAAGATTGTTTCAATGGAATGAGATGGAAATGGCTGTAAATAGGGCGCGAATGAGAAAAACACCGGGAATGGATGGGATTACGAATGAAATGATTGTGAGAGTGCTGAGAGCGATACCGGCCTTTATGAAAGGAATGTATGATGCGTGTCTGAATGAGAGTTACTTTCCGAGTGAATGGAAGAGAGCGAAAGTAGTTGCCCTGCTGAAAGGGCCTGAAAAGGATAAGTCCTCCCCAAGGTCCTACAGGCCCATAAGCCTGTTGTCGGGCCTGGGGAAGGTACTCGAGAGAATGATGGTAGAGAGGTTGAAGAGTGTAATTGACGGTAGAATGAATGAGAGACAGTATGGATTTATGAATGGGAAATCCTGTGAGGATGCGTGGATGAGGCTCAAGGAGTGCGTGGATATGAGTGATGGGAAGATTGTGGTAGGTGTGTTTGTGGACTTCAGGGGGGCCTTTGATTTTCTCCACTGGGGAGTCATCATGGCCACCCTGGAGGAGTATGGATGCGCTGGTGAAGACCTGTCCCTGTGGAGAGAGTATTTCAGGGACAGAACGGTATGCATGAGGGATGGAATGAACGAGGTTTCAAGGGAGGCTTCTAGGGGATGCCCACAAGGCTCCATTGGTGGCCCAACCCTGTGGAACCTATGCATGAATGGAATGTTGAACGAACTGGAAGAATGTGGAGCGAAAGTGAGCGCCTTCGCAGATGACGTAGTCGTCGTCTGTGAGGGAAGAAGCAGAATGACCGTAGAAAGCATGATTGGGGAACGAATGAAAATAATTTACAAATGGGGGGAAAAAATTGGAGTGGAAGTTTCGGATGAGAAGACGGTGTGTATGTTGTTGAAAGGGAAGTATGAGGTCACCAATAGGTATGTAAGAGTGGCAGTGAATGGGAGCGACATGAGGAAAATAAATTATGTGACGAATGTGAGATATTTGGGAATAAATGTGACTGAGAGAATGGGCTTTGGTATGCATGTGCGAGGAATGAAAGATAGAGTGGCCAGGGGCGTGCAGGGGGTGAAGCGCATTATGCGTAAAGACTGGGGGCTGGAGGCGCG
>JACCIA010000021.1:1800000-2073355 GCA_018906985.1 Apocrypta bakeri
CTATTGAATTGCCACATCACAGTCTTAGTTTTACAACGAAACTTCAAGTAACAGAAGCAAATTTACCATCTGAGGCCAGCATAGAGTTGCCAAAAGTACATGTTTCTGCAGAGTATATTCAAGATGGAGGAAGTAATTTAAATGATAACAAACTTGCAGGTATATCTATAAAAGTATAATAAAGCTATAATAGAAATTATTATTTGATTGATGTTTTTCGTTGTTGATTCAGATGGAATAGTTTTAAGACAAGGCAGTTATTTGAGTGCAACAGCTGATATTGGAGTTTTTGAACATTCTTTAACTACTGATCTTTTAAATCATTTGGTATTTGTTCAGAAAGTTTTTATGAAAGAAGTTAATGAAGTCGTCCAAAAGGTTTACGGAGGAGAAAAGCCAGTACCTCTATGGCTTGAAGATGAGGAGCCTGCTAGTACATCTACTCTGAAAAGGATTCTATTTTCACTCATTATTCGCATTAAAGTAAGTTTTTCTTGGCTTTAATCTGATGCAATAAGAAATGATATTTTTTTATTTTGTTTACCTATTTGCCAGAGAATCCAATTAACGGCAACTACACCTACAAGTTCAGCAGTGCGCCTTGAAACTGGAGCCTTTGAATTTCAACTTTCGAACCGCGTGCAGAATGTTTCGGATTCAACTCAGCCGAATCCATACATGAAACTGTTTGGAAAGGCACAGGTTGACATTAATTTAAGTCTCGGTCAACTGCTAAAGAACGTTATGTTCGAAGAAGCTGAGCCGGAATTTCAACAATTTGCATTTTTTAATACACGTGTTGGATTGCATAATGCTTTTCAAGAAGAAATGACTCAAGAAGACAAAGAAGTGGTACTAATAACTCTGAAACGACCTCTGATTTACATTCAACCGATGGCTGTTGATAAAGCTATTCTTGTTTGGCTGAATTACAAAAATGCGTATGAATACTGGAACGAAAAACGATCCAATTTAAATAAAGAAGTATTAACTGCTACTCAACAAGTATTAGAAAAAGTTCCATTTGGACAGTTGACGAGTCAATTAAGTGCACCGCATTTAGGAACTTTGTTTCTACAATTGACGATTGATGATATGGGCATTTGTGTGCCACTCAATCCATTACCGCCTAAAAATTGGGGTCTTAACCGAGGACTTTATGAAGGAGATTCCCGAGGAGCTGTCGTAATAACTTTAGAAAATACAAGCATTTCTGCATGTAGCAGCGGCAGTTTAGTAAGCAAAGCTAGGTAACAGTATTTGTAACAGGATCTGTAATAGATTTGAAATAAGTTTTTATATTTATTAATATTCAATTTATTTAGATTTATAGGATTGTGCTTACGTTTTGCTGAAGATTTCGAGACTTCACTGGATGATTGGAAACCGGATATGAATGATAATAATATTATGAACTTATGTGTAGTTTCCGAAGGAACTTATGAAGTGTGTAGTCGAACAATTGCGCAGAAACAAGATAAATCTGGTAAATATTCCATTATTGTACCAAAACGTTGATTTGCATTAACATTATTGTATATGACAATTTTATATTTTCAATTTCAATATTGTTTGTAGCTAAAGTAACGGAAAACGCAAAGTGGATACTTAACGTTCAATGGCAAATGGAAGGAGTCGATATTCATTTGGACGTCAGTGTAGGCCAACAGCTTTCTGCTCTTGGTCATACTCTCACAATGTTAACAGGGTCAGAAGAAGATGATATTCACGCATCTTTTGACTACGACAGTGACGATATTGATCAACCAGATAATAGCACTAGCCAAGAGAGCATTTTACTGAAAAAATCAAAGAATTGGGCTGATAATTTACCAGCATTCGTTTTTGATCCCTCTTTAGATGCAAAGAAACGTTCTAAACTAATTGAAAAAGAAATGAACGAACAAGCTAAAATCATCAATGACTTGAGGTCTCTTGGTGCATCACATGGTACGATCGAACAGGAAATGAAACGATTGCACGAATTGGAAGCGATGGTTTTTAAAGATTTCAGGCGGTATGATTTTTTAAATAAACATGGCTTCGTTGTAGAGCTAATGGTAAATTATTAAAAAAATCTATTATTTCCAGTGATATGATTAAGAAATTAAGACGTCAGTCTGTAAAAGCTTCCGGTATACGAGGAAAGTTGGGTCTTGGAAACAAATCTAGTACATACAGATCAAGATCATTTATAGTACCTTCGCCAACATTAGAAAATCGTTTAGAAAGTCCTGAAGATTTAAACCCAGAAATAAATTCAATTAACTCTGCAAGTTATGAAAGTAGTCCCAAGAGCGGTCCCAGTAGGTAAGTATTTGAAATTGCTTTTCTGTTATAGTAAACGTGATAATATATTTTTATGAATTGCACATAAAAGAATTTTTTATGTTTAAACGATGATGAGTTTTGGACTCTTAACCTCGGCGCGATAGATTTTTATGTTTTAATCGTTAACCTATTCAGTTAACGTTATAAAAAAGAGAATTTTATCCGTATGATATCTAGCAGTACCAGAGAAAAGAAGCAATATCATGTATAGTCCAGTCACTATCGCTTCAAAACAGGCCATTTTTGGAACAATCTTCCACCACTGAAATTTTTGCGCGAACATTTTCAGAGCCATGAAGTTATATCATTTCTGTTATTTTATAATAACAGAAATGAAACAGCTAAAAAGTTGGGAAAATTGTTTAAACAATGATGTAAAGTTATGAAAATATGTTTTCTTTTACTTTTGTGGAGAAACTATTAGCGGTAGCGAAAAAAGTTTAGACAAAAAATATAGATATTTTGAAGACCTATAAAGTCAGCAATGTTATGTCAAATTTCAATAATTACTTTAACAGTAAAGTGACATGAAAGTTGGATATTGGCCATTATTACAATAGTCAATAACTATTTTTTAAAGCTAACCATGCTTACAATAGCTTTACATTATTATTCAAACAATTTTCCCAACTTTTTAGATGTTTCATTTATGTTATTTTATATCCCTACGTGTTTCCAAACAATTTCGCGCAAAAAGTTCTGTGATGCCAGATTGTTCCAAAAAAAACGTATAGTGACTGGACTCATATTACTGTTTCTGTTTTCCCATGAACTGATGAACAAAAGGAGTGCCTTTATTCGTGAATATCATATAATAAAGAAATAACGGTTGGCGATTCATTGGTACATATTTACCGACAATACAAAATTTTTCGCTTATTCACTTATATTACTTTCCTACAAATCGTGACCGTGACTAAAATATTATTGTTATTGAGTTGGGCTTAATCTCCGCTACAAAACGTACAGAAGGGCAAATAAATACAAAATAGGCCTAATCTTTAGGCCTATTTTGTATTTGTTTGCCTTTAAATTGTCGTAGCCTGTGAAAGTTTTTACTAGTACTTTGAGTTCGCTTTGTTAGAACCAATAATGCGTTTGAACCATTCCATCGCATTATTTGCCGCCACAAAGGTCTTGGTACGGTTACAAGTTCTGTTTTCTTCAAAATCCGGTTTGTCTTTTCTTTAGCCTAGCTTCTAAGTTCTTCTTTAATTAAGCTGGCTGTGGTCGAGTCCGATTACTGTGCCTGGTCCAACTAGCTGACTAGTTGCCCGAAGTCTCTCTAAGTTCCGCTATCATGTTTCCGTCGATACCACAGTATCCCGGTATCTATGTTAAGATCACCTTCGTCTTGGCTCTTAACTTATTTACGACTAGGTAGCAGTCCCAAGCTATCACAGATTATATGTATTTCACTGCCTCAAAATGTAACATGTACTGATTTTCATAGGGCGTTTCATTATATGAAAGATACAAATATAAACATTATATAAGGTTGTCAAATATCTCCCTTCCGCCTTTTTGTCTTTTGAATTTCGCGGATATGTACAAAGCGCTACAGAGCTCCGATCTGACAATACTATACATCAGTTGAAAGGTCTTGACATAACCTACTAAACGACGCTATGTAAGATTAGTTTGGATATTGCATTCAACAGTTACAGATGTGTAAACATGAAGTTCACTATCGCCGAAATTCGCGCTATTTTAAAGTTTTCCTTCGTTAAAGACAAATCCGCTAGAAAAACGTTCCGTGAGATTAATACTGTTTTGGAGAATGGTACTCTATCACTTCGAACCGCGGAGGAATGGTTTCGGCGATTCAGAGCCGGTGAAAACGACACCATGGATAAGTCAACCGGCGGAAGACCTGTGACGATGAATAACCATCAAATCCTAGAAAAAATCGAGTTAGACCGGCATGTGGCATCTCGTGATATCGCTCAGGAGATGGGAGTTAGCAACCTAACTATTTTAAACAATCTGCAGAAGGCCGGATAAAAGAAAAAGCTTGATGTTTGGGTGCCGCGTGATTTGACGCAAAAGAACCTACTGGACCGAATCAACGCCTGCAATATGCTGCTGAAACGAAACGAACTCGACCCATTTTTGAAGCGGATGGTGGTTGGCGATGAAAAATGGATCACATACGACGATATAAAGCGAAATCGGTCGCAGTCGAGGGCCGCTGAATCGTCCCAAACAGAGGCCAAGCCGGGATTGACGGCCAGGAAGGTTTTGCTGTGTGTTTGGTGGGATTGGAAGGGGATCATCCACTATGAGCTGCTCCCATATGGTCAGACGCTTAATTCTACCATCTATTGCGAACAACTGGATCGCCTGAAGCAGGTGATCGACCAGAAACGTCCAGAATTGTCCAACAGTAAGGGTGTAGTGTTTCACCAGGACTACGCCAGACCACACACTTCGGGAGCTCGGATGGGAGGTTTTATTGCATCCACCATACAGCCCGGACATAGCGCCAAGTGATTGCCACCTGTTCTAGTCCATGGCGAACGTCCTTGGTGCTGTTAAGTTGAACTTAAAAGAGGCTTATGAAAAGTAGTTGTCCGAGTTTTTCGCAAAAAAGGAGGGGGACTTCTATGAGGGGGGTATTATGAAGTTGCCGTCTAGATGGTAACAGATTATTGAACAAAACGGCGCATATTTGAACTAAATCCGATCACTGTAACACTTTTTATAACACATTGAATACAGAGCAAATAGCGGAAGGGAGATATTTGACAACCTTATATTAGTATTTTTTTTTTCATTTCAAATTGAAAGATAGAACTTCCTTCTTTCGTTCACTCAAAGTTTATAATACATGGTTCTCGGTTACAGCAATAGTGACGGTTACAATAATTTTAAAGTATTTCATTTCGATTGGTAATATTGTTATTTTGTATTACTTTTGGAAAAAAAATAAGCAAGAGAAAACAATTCTACCTTGTCTACTTTCTAATTTCTAAAATCCAGGTACTTTCGAATTGCAAGTTTAAAATGCATTTTAGTGCATTCTAGTCGATATTAATGTATTACCAAAATAATATATCACCATGGCCGTGAGGGTTATAGCCGATATAAAGCATGAATCTAGATTGAATGTCGACGAAATTGTTCTAAGTTCTGAAATTTTACGAAGATAAAGAAATGCACACTGAATTAGCATAGCTGATACTGTCAAACACAATGTTAATATAATATCGCGAGTGATCGTCTAGTGATGGCAAGGATATGTGAGATTCCGAAGTGTTTGAGAAGAAAACACATAATTTACCAATAATAATTTCTGAAGTTGAAAGTAATTTATTACTGGCGTCAGGAAGTTGCCGAAATGGATTGGCAAAGCACTTGGTGATGCTACTTTAAATTACTTAAAAAATGGATTCTTGAAGCCTTATTCTCAGCTTTCGTTTTGATACGACAGCTGCAAACATAGTAGGCGAGGAACGGAATATAGGAGAGGTAATTTCTTGGAACAGTCCAGCATGAAATTGCCCTCACTTGATATATACTGCCTCATCTGATATATATGCTCGGTTCCGACCACCCTATACTACTCTATTGGCCCATGCACGGTATTAAGGACACAGGCATTAGTGTTCGTAAGCGTCGATGTGTAACAATCAAGCGCATACTGTACGGAGTATGCGTTTTCCTAGAAAATTTATTAAAACGAAATCTCTTACATTTTGCCCGTCGTCATTATATTTTAGACATCTCTCGTGAATGGCATTTAAAGATGCATTGAAAGTAAATATCAATAGTCTACACAATGCTTTATTTAAACAATTTAAACATGCCTGGACAATTTATTAATCGACAAAATAATATGTAAGCGGCGTTGATGATGACGATATTCATAAACGAATACCAGATAGAGCTCTTTTAGTCGATTCAATATTTTCAGATTAATGAATTTGCAAGAGGAGATTATAAAGAACGAGTCCTTCTTATTTTTCTTCGAGCAAATTCGAAAGAGCCGTATTTCAATGCTACAAGCGCAATGTGTCACGCTAGATGGATGGCAAGAGCATTATATGAATTCAAAATGTACATGTTTAGAGATCAAATTTCAATAGCCAAACAACATGAAGATGCTCTTCGAGAGATGTGCATTTTTATTTCAAATATTTTTGCAGAAATGTAGTATATGTCCACTGATGCAGCGGCGGCTCCGAGGCACGATCGTCAACTGGTAAAGAATTTAGTTTTTAATGATAATTAAAAAAATTCGGTATGTATAAAGGTTTTAAAAACTTATTTAAATCATTTATGGTATATCAGTGAACACATGATTGGTTTGATAGCTTTTTTCAATAAAGCATATTAGTGTCTATTAGTTGTAAAAATAAAACGGCTAAAGCAATTTTTGAAGTAGATGGAATATTTGAAATTCATTTAAAAGACTTTGCAAAAGGATATAAATTTATGAATCTATATTTTGAAGATTAGGCAACAAAAAATACTTTTCAATTTTTTTAATGGCTCAATTTAAAATTTAATTTATCAATACTTTTCTATAATAAAAATCATTAATAATTCTATTACCTATATGTTATCTGAAGTTTAACTACTAATTAAAACTGCGGTTTGAAGTAATGTAATTGTGAAAGTAATGTGTTTCAAATTAATGAATACTTTTACTGGTATAATGTTCATGTTTGTATTTTTTATATACTGAAACCCCCTATGAACGTCAGTACATGTTTCATGTTGAGGCAGTCTAATATGCGTATTCGAGCGGAGAGTGTTGCTTCATACGCATTTCCATCGCCATGTGTATAGCTGTTAGCTCAGCTTGTTTCACTAAGGTGTATATTCCCAGTGACAGGATTGTTCTTCTGCTTACAGTACACCTCAGCCCCTGATACCCCCAATTGTTTTGATCCATCCGTGTACCAGATGCGACTATCGCTGGAAATTTGGGTCTCTTTCGCGTCCCATACTTCCCGAGTTGAGATGTTTAGTTTGTATTTTTTGTTGAACATGAAGCATATATTCATAACGTCCAGGTTTATCTGAAGACTTTGTAATTGGGTGCAAGGCTTGTGCAGCCAGCAGAGCTCCGCCATTGAGGTGAATTTCATAGCACCTGATATGTCTTTGACAATTGTTCCTCTTAGCCTCTTTAGAGTTGTTTATACTGTGGAAAGGGTTGCTCTCGACCGTCATACCAACGATCCATACGTTAATCTGGTTTTGAGCAATGTCTAATATATCCACTTCATAGTTTACGGTATAAGTCCTTAGTTTTCCCCTGCAGTTCTTCTAAGTAGCAAGAATAGTCGTGACTTTACGGTCGATGTATTCTAGATATTTTTTCCAAAGCAATTTACTATTTAGAATCACACCTAAATATTTAACCTATGTCTTTAGATCTCAAACTTGTTTTACAGGTTAGTCTACATTCATTTTCCATTTATATTCTTTGGTGCAAACAAGGATTTCAATCCTCCCTGGATTGACATTCAGTCCCTTTTTATTGCAGCATTTAATCTACCTGCTATGTAGGTTTATTGTTCTTTATGGAGACATATACAGGACCTCATACATTCCTGTATGAGGTCCTATATACCTGTCGATCATCCTTTTTCCACCGGTTTCAGTACGAAGAAGGTTAGGCTGATCAGTGCAGTCTTTTGTTGACGTGTACCCTCATGTACCTGGTTTTGGTATAAATACCACTCTGGTCCCTTGCCAACTCATTGGAGTAAGACCAAGCATGATGCTGCTTCTCGAAATTCTCCTGTTTTAATGAGTTATGATACTTTTCTCCTGTGCACAATACTCCAACAGCTATCGAAGTCATTCTGTTTCCAGGGATTCCGATCGTTACCCAATGCGGTTTCATCAGCACCGACATCTCTGTCAGTGCCAGTCGCTTTCCTCTCCACAGTTTTAACCCAGGTACTATGCCATCGAATCCATTCCGCGAGAAATCATTCTACGCTACCACTAACGGTACCTAACTTCATGAAAGAAACGTCAAAAGAGGGAAGCTGTCCATCCTGAATATTAAAAATCTCAGTTTCAACAGCCTCGCTGGTGAGAGCAAAATGGTGTTGGTTAAGCTCCTAATCAGGCAAGCCCTCCCCACGTACATGCCACGGTGAGACCATGATCTAACATAGAATACTTTGCAGGTATTTTACCTACTCGTAGGGGTTTTCGTTCGATCTCATAGGTCTTTTGACGCTGTGGACTCTCAAGACCCCCGGAACCGTTGTACCAGGTTCGGAACTTCCCTGGTCCCTGGATATCTTTCAGCCCATCGGCTCTGGTTCTCATTAGTCTCTGTGTCCGGTGCGGCATCTTACTCTTTTTTGACACCTAAAAGCTTTTTTCTTCTCTACGCTGAAATTAAGTCCAACTGAAAACCCTCCTGCCTCCAACGAAGTCGAGAAAAGGGATTTTTCATATACTATTAATACATATACTTACCTTATTACATAGCTCTAGACCTCCTTCCCCCGGACTATCAGCCACGAATAGAGTTACTCTAATTCATATCGTAGCACAGCGCTCCCAAAACTGGAACCTTTCTACTGCGATATTTTGAATTCAATGAAATTTGTCAACAAAAGTGTTAATGAAAAAAATTTGTAAAATACATTATTTCTTATAAATGGCCCCAATCAACGTTACTGTGAAGAATATAATTAATTTGTCTATAATAACAATGTAATTAGTGTATAAACGTATTCCCATTTGTATATGTATCGTACCAATTAGTGTAATTGGGGCTTCATTGTTTTTCAGCATTATATGAATTTTAAAAATTTTGTTTACTTTCATAATGTTATTCTATTAATCAGTTATTAACTGATTATACCCTATAATAATATTTACTTACGTTAAGAGCAGAAACCGAAAATCATTCTCAATTACGAAAATTGTGAATAAATTTAGACACTAATTACATTGTTATTATGAACAAATTAATTATTTCTTTACAGACATTGATTGGAGGAATTTATAAGAAATAATGTATTTTAAACATTTTTTTCATTAACACTTTTTTAGACAAATTTCATTGAATTCAAATTATCGCGCCTATTCAGGTTCTACTGTTGGGCGTGCTGAGCTGTTATATCAATTAGAATAACTTGATTGGTGGCTGATAATCCGGGGGAAGAAGGTCTAGAGCTATGTAATAAGGTAAGTATATGTATTAATACTATATACAGAATCACTTTTCTTGATTTCGTTCATTTAGATTTTTGCACAAGCCAAGCCATATTTATTGAAACTTTTTATGAGTGTGAAAGAATACTCGTATAAATGCATAGTGGGCTTCTCGCGTTACCTCGGGCCGTGCCAGCGTGTCACTATCTCTAGGTGTCGAGTAGAATGAGTCCAAGGATCGAAAACTCAGCAATTCTAGGGAGTCAAGTTAGCTTGCTTGGAATACTTGGAGAAACGCTACAATCTTCCAATGAGTTACAAAGTCCACCTGTTCAGACTCTGAAATAAGATCTGGAATGGCGTAGTGGGTGTCTCTTACCAAAAAATGTGCTAGAGCGACCACTCGAAAATCCTCAGACTCACTGGAAAATGGGGTTATAATTGAGCTCCGCCTAGATGCCTACTAGAAACGTGCTAAGCTGCTTATACATGATATGGCCTGGACCGACTCCGATTTGGAACGAGCTGAAGGTTATTGACTCCCACTTCCCAAAAACCGGTGAAATAAGGAGTAGCTGGAGGAACACAATTCCAAGCCAGCCCTTCCTTGGCAAGCATTGTTATAACGAATCTTGGCGGGGTGAATTTGACAACCACTGATGCGAGTTCACGGAGAATGGTTTAAGAGTCAAGAATAAATAGGCAAGAAAAAGTAAGGATTTGAAACTAGAAAAGAATTGAAGGTTACGAAGATAGGAAGAAAACGAATTTCAGGAATATGAAGATGAAATGTGACAGAAATGAGGCAAGTTCTCAGGTTATAGGTCTCCTCTAATCGGCCCAACAGAAACGTACTGAACCAATCAAGCTCATTCTGTAAAAAGTGAGACATACAACTACTTTTACACCATAGATATAACATATTTTGGTATGAAAACTTTATCAAGCTGGTATCTGCAAATGCGTGTAGCTCGTCGGAACTCTGATGCACGTGGATCAAGCGAGAAAACCTAAAGTCTTTCTAATTGATAGAAAGCCCTGATAGATAATTTCCCATCGTCTCAGAAATATTGTCGGTAGATCATCATTGCTTTCAATCTATTCGCATCAAAGGTCCGGCAATAAGACTTTAAATGAACTTGCACGACTTAGATGCTCAAAATTCGTCAGGTGTAACCGTTAAGAATGGAACATGCCAGGGAGGCTCGTTCGGTTAAGCACTCCAAACAATGCGTTGAAGGTCTATGTCGATGTAGTTACAATACAGATGCCAATGTGAAACGCTAACTGAGTAGAGAAGACTCGAACGAATCAAGACAAGCCAAACAGATGTTTGGCTGTCTGGAATTTCAAACTTTTGTACAACGCGTCTTTCAAACTCGTGCTCCCTTTAATCAGCTTCCTGGAACATTATTGAATGACCGCAAATAAATTTATTAGAGCATTTATTATAATATATAAATAATAAAAATATAGAGTGACTTAGAATACTCACAACTTGCATTCATATTAGATCTATATGTAATTCTCTAAGTAAATCACGATATTAAATGATTTCAAATTGAATTTTTATATCGGAATTAGATTAAACTTTTTAGAAATAACAATGAATGTTTCAATCATTTTTTTTCTTATTTTATTTATTTATATAAATATTTTATTCGCTATCAATTATTTTTGTTAGTGTATTTATTTTTATTATTAATTAATTGTTTAGATCTGCATCTCTCAGAGGACGAGGATTAAGCGGACCAAGGGTGACGTTTAGTGATACACGTACCATGTGCAGGTTTGTATTACATATTGTTAAAAAAAAAAACGTTGGATTACCTACATAATTTTCCCGGAACCAGGCAATCTTCTCTACCAAGTGCGGGATCGGACTTAAGTTTACCTGAAGGTAGTTTGGAATGGTCTAACACAATAGAAATTGAAGGTGAACAAGTGAAACTACGAAAGAAGAATAAAGAATTAAGTTCCATTTCCAGTTATAACAGCACGGAAGGAACGTA
Source organism: Apocrypta bakeri (assembly GCA_018906985.1). Lineage (NCBI taxonomy): Eukaryota > Metazoa > Arthropoda > Insecta > Hymenoptera > Pteromalidae > Apocrypta > Apocrypta bakeri. The sequence goes on from JACCIA010000021.1 coordinate 1,811,478, forward strand.
GGTCCATTTAATTATTATAATTAATGCAAGATATTTTCATTTTTAGTCTTTCAGTTTTATTTATGACTGAAAGCACTCTTGATTAAAATGCTGCATCTTTAATCAATATATGTGTTATCTTAAAATTTATACAAATTAAAGTAATTAGTGTAACAGCATTCACATAACTTTTTTATAAAATCATTATGAAATCCAGATTAAAAAGACCGTTACATCATCCTTTTTTTAACGACTTATAAACTATACTTATTTGTTACGTCATTTTCATTAAAGTTATAAGTACAAATGGATTCATAATTTTTAGTTAATATTATACATTCTTATGTGTTGTTTTTAAATAGCGTTCCATTGATTGATGCCCTTGGGAAAGAGCAAGTTTCGATTACATCATCACCATACTTTATAGCTCAAAAATCACAGGAACCAAATATCGATTTCGAGTTGGATGTAAAAGTTTTAATTAATAGTGGCAAGTGTGTATTGCATACAAAAGACCCTACCAGAGACGATGAATTAAAACTGTAAGCTATGCATAGAATTTTATATTTTTTTAATATATTCTTGTTATTGCGATTCTTTTTTATGGAGTGTCATATATTTATTTTAGGATGAGTCGAATGAAAAAAGAACGATCTTGTTCTGGTGGAACATTTGAATTCCAACCAAGTAGTCCAGGAAGTGGTAGGAAAAATATAAGTAATAAAGAAAAATCAACGACTAGCTCTTCGAGGCTTCGATACATCCACCATGCAAACGTGCCTTTAGTAGATTTAACAATATTCCACATTCCCGGTTTGGATGTCAAGGTAAAGAATAAATTTCATATAAATTACCCTGAGATAAGAGTTATTACGCCCCTTCTAATATAAGGAAGCTCAAATAAATTATTTGTTTACTTATTTCATTTCTTTATTATTAATTTTAATTAATTTAAAGTTTATTGGTTACAAGTGTACACAGTATGTACCATCTTTTAAAGAGTTCAACTACAAAGCTGTCAAATTTTTCACCATATTATATTTAAAATAATAGTCTATTTCTGGCCAGATTTATTATTGCAATCTATTTCAGTCAAAAAATGATAACTTAAATTATATTTATTGTAGGTTCATTACGAGTCGAAAACTGTTTCTGAAGAATCTCTGTCTCCACGAGTATCAATCGACAATCCAATGACAAATCCGTCAATGATACCAGTCATGAAAAAATCTAGTACTAAAAAGGCTAGTCTTTTTGCTTGGATGACATTACAGAGTATTCCTGAAGAAACTATAATCAGTCCACACATTCTCGAATTTTTAGAACAAACTTTGGAACCAATTCCTAGCAAAAATAACTTCCAGAGTAGTAGTCAATCGAATTCAATGTTTCCATTAGAAAATATGGAAAGTTCTTGGGCGGCTACGGCTGCAAGTACTAATTATGTTTATGCAAGCTTCCCAGTAGATGTCATTGTTTACTTTCACATGCAACCATCAACATTTAGGTAATGGGTATTAATAAATCTTAATTTCTACTTATTATATGCAATAATAATAATGTAACAACTTATTTTATAGTTGTATTATTAATAATAATTATTAGAACTTCAAAACTTAGTATTACTTGTAACGGTGTGCATGCAGGTTTCACCTGTTATAAAAATGAGTGTAGAAGACTCTAACTTTACGCGGCTAACGCAGGATGATCGCTGTTAGATGAGCAGCGATCATCCTGCAGCCAGGGAGGCGGCGGGGTCCTTCTAGTAAAGAGAGCACGCGTAAGGAAAACGTTGATGTAGAGAAAAATGAAAAAGAGTTGAGCAAATAATAGAAATATCAAAGTGTACGTGTATTTTAATATAGAAGATGCGGAATTCGCACGTGCGTGCGATTCGCGACACACTCAAATACGCTAGGGGAGGCTGGCATCGTAGCAAAGAAAGAGAGAGAGAGAGAGAGAGAGAGAGAGAGAGAGGGAGGAGAGCGCCTGGTATACCTGGTATACCGGGATATAGAAAATTAATTTGCCTTTTCAAGCTACGTAAAAATTTTAATTTTCCCGCTGTATTTTTTTAATTAAAACTTTTTGGAATATATAATTAACGCGAAAAAATTGCCCTTAAATCACACAACAAAAACTAATGAATTATTATTTAAATTAATAATTTATTGCTACGGAAAATGAGTCTGCAATTTGAATGATTCATGCGCATATGCGGTGTTGCCAGATCTCGTATATGAGTAAATTCACGAAATAGCGTCGGTACCAAAAAATAAAAAATTTTCCAGCGAGGGCACATCGACCGGACATTTTTTCTGCTTCCTAGGTGTCTTCCGAATAAAACAACATATTTACACATTAATTTTAATTTGCCACTCAGTTTTTGTGGTCAAAGACACAAAAAAAATTTATTTTTTTTCAGTCTGTGGACTTTATCAATTATACAGAATTTTATTATATTTTGTTTCAAACATTCTGTAGCTTCTTTGACACTAATTAATTTTTCTTAGCGTTTGACAGCATTAGTAACTGTATAAATACGTATTGACAAAAATTTTGAAAAAAGAATCATCAAAAACCACCTACTTCGGTCGGAAAGTTATAAGCATTTGAAATAAAATTGAAATAACGTCACTTTCTGAAACAACGATTTCTGTGTGTATTTTTTTCGCTTTATTTACTATAACTATCTTTTGTACGTATCTGATTTGAACGATTTTTTCTTCAAATTGAAGCTCTTTTAATATTCTTTCCAACTGTATTATAGCTATATAACAGATAAATTCTGTATAAATTGGCAAAATCCATAGACTGAAATCTTCAATTTTTTTTGTGTATTTGGCCACAAAAATCGAGTGGCAAGCTAAAATTAATGTGTAAATAGCTCTTATTCAGAAGATACCTAGGAACAAGAAAAAAAATGTCCGGTCAATGCGACCTCGCTGGAAAATTTTCGAGTTATTGGTACCGCTATTTCGTGGATTTACTCATAAACGAGATCTGGCAACACCGCACATGCGCACGAATCATTCAAATTGCAGGCTCATTTTCCGTATCAATAAATTTTTAATTTATACTATAAGTACTATGACGGTCGCCCGTCATAAGCGAGAGGCTCGTTAGCCTCAAGTAACGACTACGTTAGCGCGCCGCGGATATAGCGTAAGCCGTGCCATGTATCTATAGAGTATGTAGGGGCCGCGAGGAGCAGCCGGGAGGACCGCCGGAAAGGTGAGTGGTGGGGGAAAGAAAAGAGAGACAGAGAGAGAGCGCGGCAATTGCCCGTTTTTGAGAAAAGTAGAACTCGCGCTTTGAGCCGATTATCACGCGTGCTAAGTGATTTTGACATCGACAATCTTTTGACGCCCTGTCACCCCTGGAGGAGAAGCAGGAACAGCGACCCGCACGACACGGACACTGTTCACCAGCTGCACAGCCGGCCCAGCGCTTCGCATTCACGAGGACGACTCCCGAGTACAGTCAAGCCACCGGCAAGCGAATTCATAGCGACAACGCCGTAAGTACCGGCTCTCTCTCTCGTAATTCTTGTAACTCTCTCACCCCGGCCGTCGTCCCAGCTCTCACCCGCGCTCCGCCGTTTCGCGCTTTGGCGCACGTGTGAACACGAGAAATAAACCCTACCTCTTTTGAAACTTTAAACCTTGTCTACAAGTTCTTTTTCCTCGCCTCAGGCTACGTAAGCCTTCCCCGTCGTCTACGACTCCACGCCGCTGTCACAAGCTAGCGGAAGTGAACGGAGGGAGTACCGTCCCTCCGATTATAACGGACTGTAGGGAAGATGGTATTCCTCGTCACAAACTTAAAGACGATTGTTTATTAATATCAAGTCATTACAATTGAAATCTATTATTTCATTTAAGATGCGTGTAACATTATCTTAAACAAGATATCACGGAGGAAAAATCCAATTAAATTGACATTTTATTTGTACGTTTGTGATATGACACGATTTTACTTTGGGCGATTATCTAAATGTATGCATTTGTGGTGTCCGACAGAAATATTTAAAGGAGACGCGCTTGAAGTGTGAACTCCGCGAGATTTAGATATTCCTTACACTGGTTCTAACTAAAAGAGTAGTTTCAACCAGAAATTCCACCCAACATAATATTCTACGAAACTGTACAAAAGCGTTGACCTTCGTTTCACGTGCGTTCTTTTTTTTTTCTTTGGGCCTTCGAATGGAGCAACCGTCGCTCGCTCTCAGAGTTTTTTCTACGTGATAATTGTGATCTAGTATACAAAATATCAATTATATTCAAGCCCTTTATTTAGTATTATAAATTATGAGTTTTTTTATATTATTATTGTTGTAACATGGAACAATTGTTTTAAAAATATTACATTATCGCTTTGCAACTTTTATTTACTCAAGGTTTTTCTTTGTAAATCTTATGAAAATATTTGTATGTCTATACTACAAAAAGCATGAGTCTAATTAAAAATAATATTTTACTATAGATTTTCGTGTCTACCAGTGTCCCGAGTTGAATGCATGTTACAGTTACCATCTCTTGATATTATTTTTTCTTCGAAACGGGCTGAAGAGGAATTAATGGAATTTCGTGAAAATAAACCAAGCCTTGGAGCACACTCCACAGGCAATAGCAAAGAAAGTGGTTCAGCTACAGGAGGTTTATCAGTTACCGGCTGTCTTGCAGATTTTTCTGTATATATATTTCATCCCTACGGTGGTGGTAAGAAATCGGGACTTAAAGAAACTCAATGGTCGCCACTTTCTGACAGCGAAAGAAAAGATTCGCTTAGTATTAACGTAGAGTTTGTTAAGTTTCACTTATCAAGAAGTAGAAAACAGAATTTTACTAATGAGCAATTAAAGATGGTATCAGATTCCAGCAGAGCAGTCATTCGATTTTCTAGTAAGTTAATTCAAATTACCTTAATTATTTAATATTTTTTTATGCTACCGTTTAATAATATTTATTTAAATAAAAAAACATCTCCGTATTATGTCTATTGGAAATATTCAGTAGATTGAATATTCAGAATTTATTACAAAACGGCCTTAATTATTCATTAATTATATTTTGATTGTATGTAATGCTATAAGTAAGGGATTATTAATCAAGGGGATTTTGTTCAATATATGAACATTCGTAAATTAGCAATGTTGTAGTATTTCTATGGTGCACATCTTTTAGAGCGATCAAAATATAATAGAAATACCTTTATAACAATCATAATATCTTTTATAGATCACAAATAACGTATGGTAGCTTAAGTAGCTTAGCTGTTGATAGAGATGAAGCAATTAACATAATATAGAGTGGTCAAGAAGACCGAATGTCATGGCGCCATAATAAAGCTAAAAGAATATTGAGATACACAAATGCAGATAAAATTAAATTAGTCAACATAAACTCTTTTAACTAATATACAATTCACTTATTCAATTCCCTTAGTGATGACAATTTTATTTTTGTACAGCCATTGTCGACATCGGGTTAGCATCTTTTAAGTATGATATGCGTCGTCTAACCGAAATCCTCGCTTTTCCAAAAGCTTGGTATCGTCGAAGTATTGTTAGACGTTTGTTTTTGGGAGATTTAAGTTCCGGAATGGCTTATTCTGAAGGAGACGCAAGTCCATACAATCAGGAGGAAGCTGTCATGGGAAGTTCATTGCTAAGACATCATGATCGACATGTTGGTGACTTATTATCAAAGAATATTTCAGAACATAGTCCGACATTAAACAGAGAAAAGCTCAGATTGAGTTTTGATAGCGATACTCCTAAACAAATTCGTCTAAAGGGTGAGTATAAATAATGCAGAGACCATTAAAGCAAATAACAAATGTTTTTAATCGCTTAAATATTATTTACAACTGTTGATGCTTCCCATGGGCCACGGATATTTGGGGCATGAGGAGGATTGAAGTGCAATTTTATGTGATTTTCTCAAACGAAATTAGCAACTTTTATTTTTAAATGGTTTGAATTGATTCGAGCTCCTTAGAAATCTGTGCCGTTGTTTGAATGAATAGATTCTTCGGTCGATAAGTCTTCTACAAAATGCTTCTAGTTTTTAAAAGTATCTGCAGTGTTTTAAGTTAACTATTTTGATTAAAGTAAAAATCGCGTGTTAATTGTTTCTTTAGATTTCAGTTGAGACGCGAGTCTTTTCCATTCGCGAAACACTATATTGTGCGCCAATATAATATTTTACAACTATTATTATTGATGTTTGATAAAGAAATAAAAGGTGCACACAGTTGTACCTCAAATAATTAGATTTAATACTTAGTACCACGTTGAAATTACAATTCTGCTTAAGGAGACAATATACCTTTAATCAGAAAAAATCTGAATTTTTAATTGCCTATTTTCCTAAAAATGTTTTATACTGCAAGATACTTCGAAAGACTTATTTATGAGCTTTTAAAATTTGGTTTTAGAGTTAAATGTTGAAACTTCCAAACGTGAGAGTTAGAAACAGACTTTTTAAAATTGGAGTGCTTCGATCCAAAGGAAATTTTCTCGTAATAGTTAGTAGTAATTGTATGAATATTATTTATTGCTTATATATTGAGAGAATATCGAGTTCTCGAAATTTTTAAATAATTTATAAAATAGTCTGTAACAAATTTCCCGGCGAATCATACGTCTAGGATAGATCTGCAGTTGACTAATTTTTATTAATGCCCTTGTCATAAGGTCAAAGCTGTATAACTAAAGTATATATACTAGAAAACTCAAGACAATGCTCATATTGACTTTATAAGCAATTATTTAGTCATTATCGCTTGGAATTTAATCTTTTTACCGAGGCTCGAGAATTCTTAGCTTGCTAAACATTGCTCCCACTTCATTTATATTTCTGAATTTAATTTCTCTTCAATTAGATTGACATCTATTTAGGAAGAACGGGCATCTAAACTACATATACATAAAAATTGTACGTACTGTTGCGCAATATCGGACAATCATTTGAAACTTTTGTGATTATTTTTTCTTCACCGACTTATACATCTATAACTACGCGTGTTGATGACATAAAATAAATAATCGTTTATTTTCTTATGCAACGTCAAGAATGTCTTATACATTACATCATTACAAATTGATATTAATTGAATTTTCGTTAGTGGCGTGGAACAGTCTTCAATTGGTGAAATAGGTTCACGATTGTCGAAAATAATAAGGGCATAAATGTTGGGTCTAGTTGATTAAGAATTATCTGAAATATAAGTTTTCGCGTGGTGCTGATTACTTTCAAATATTAATTTTTTTTTTCGAAATTATTAATTGATGCTAACTCCTCGTACGTTTTTTCTATATCAGAAAACAATTTTGATTATTTATCGTATCTGAATTTTAGTTTCATTAATTGATTCTCGACTGGGTAATTAGTTAAAAAATTTCTAAAGGGTTACATTTTCACATAAACGAATTGCATAGAGCGATAACAAAACTTAACCAAATACAAAAATAATTTACATTTTCACATTCTGCAACTTACAGAAAACGGCTTAAAACTTTCTAATAAAATGGAAAATCACAGGCAGTTTGTTGAATTAGTGATTTAGAAGAGTACTGACCATATTATATAATATATATTCTAAATAATGTTAGAATTTTGTTTACAGTTCGATGAAATTAGAACTTAATTTATTTCAGATATTGGAAGAGGATGGAGTTTTGCAACTGATAAACAAACATCATCAGTAAAATTACGTGAACCAGCCTGGGAAACTTTAGTTCTTTTTGCTATAAATTTTACTCGTTTAAATGTTCACATGAATATGGGAAATGTAATGGGAAATGTGTCTTGGATGACAAAAGATTTTCGATCTGATGGAAGATTATCAATTGGTAGTACTGGACATAAAAATTTATACATAGGTGTTGGCTTAGGAGGCTCAAGTTTAGATGCTAAAGGTGGTATTGTTGGTGGAATCATTGAACTTAGTAAAATTGATACTTATTGTAAGTGAAGACTGTATATATTATTTATATAGGATTAATACATTTTTTAACAACAATGTTATTCTTCAAGTTCATATTTGTGAAGAACCTGGCACAGAACCAGACCATACTGTTGGATTGAAGTTATTTGCTTTAGAATTACGTTTAGATTATATGGGAACTAGCGTTTTAATGTCAAGAGTTTCATCTCTAGATGTTACATTGAGAGATGAATGGAAAATCAATCGCAATAGTAGTGGAGAAGTATTTATGCCAACTAGAAGGTAATTGTGCATATGTCGATTAATGTTGTAACAAAAGCTGTTTTTTCTATTTTATAAAATATAATTCATTTCTGCAGACCGGCAATCATATTCATGCATGGTGATCTTGGCTGGGATCAATTACAAATCATGATAAGTAAATCAACAACTGCAGATTTACTGAAAATGTTTTATAAACTTGATGAATTTTTCAGTCAACAATTCAAAAGTAGTAAACGAATATTCAGTTCTCTGCAAACAAGACAACAGAGAATGAATAATACCAGTCTGAAGAAAAAGCAACTGAAAAAGAGAGTTACTACAGAAGGTCAGATTGTTAATTTTTTTATAAAAATTTAAAATTACATGGAATTTTTAATATACATATTGGAAATGGGTATATTAAATAAAACAAGATCTCAGAATATTTTAATTAAAGAATTTATTATGATCTGAGGGCAAGAAATGGCACGTCTGAACACTAAAAAGGTCAGGCTAGAACAAGGATAAGAAAGAATATTGTAAAGTAGAAAGTACATCTGAATGCATTATCTATATAAGAAACAGTGATTCTTTTTATACTATAAGTACATGCATGCTGCGGATGTTTAGGCTGTTCGTAAACACAACGCTCAAGCAATGTGTCGCATCACGTACCAATGCGAACCTGAGCCGATCTCAGAAGGTGATCGGCGAGTTGTTACACGTCTTGCAGATGACGCATTGCAGACGAACACTATTACGGCAGTTGAAAGGAGACCTGCGCATAGCAAAAATGAAGGTTAAAGCGGGAAAGCAGGAGAAGCTAAATAAAATAAGAAGGCACGTTCGGCTAGACAATCAAATCAATTTGCCTCTATACGTCAGATTTTCGACTATAGGTAGCCGCGTAGTTTTCTCTCTCTCCCTCTTACGCTCTACCTACCACTGCTCCTGCGTTACGCATTTGGAAGGGCCGAGCATGTGCGGAAATGCTGTAGGGAAGATGGTATTCCTCGTCACAAACTTAAAGACGATTGTTTATGAATATCAAGTCATTACAATTGAAATCTATTATTCCATTTAAGATGCGTATAACATTATCTTAAACAAGATATCACGGAGGAAAAATCCAATTAAATTGACATAGCATAAATTATTATAAATAGGTATTGATATTTTATTTGTACGTTTGTGATATGACACGATTTTACTTTGGGCGATTATCTAAATGTATACATTTGTGGTGTCCGACAGAAATATTTAAAGGAGACGCGCTTGAAGTATGAACTCCGCAAGATTTAGATATTCCTTACACTGGTTCTAACTAAAAGAGTAGTTTCAACCAGAAATTCCACCCAACATAATATTCTACGAAACTGTACAAAAGCGTTGACCTTCGTTTCACGTGCGTTCTTTTTTTTTTCTTTGGGCCTTCGAATGGAGCAACCGTCGCTCGCTCTCAGAGTTTTTTCTACGTGATAATTGTGATCTAGTATACAAAATATCAATTATATTCAAGCCCTCTATTTAGTATTATAAATTGTGAGTTGTATTTATATTATTATTATGAACAGTTGAAAGATCAGGCAAGAACTAAGGACTAGAAAGAATGTTGTAGAAAATACATCAGAATGCATTATCTCCATAAGAAACAGTGATCCTTTTTATTCTATAAGTACTTGCGTACTGCGGATATTTAGGCTATTCGGAAATACAAACTACATCACGCACGATAGCGAACCTAAATCGTCCACTTCGTAATGTAATAAAAAGTGGGAGAAAAAACCATTCTTTAAAACTCCAGCTCAGTACATATACATCTGTTCAAGATTTAGTTTTTGAAATAATAATAATAACTAGTTATTCCATCAATACAGAATGAACAAGTTTTGTGATAATCAAAATTTGTTGAAGTACTTAAGGTTACCTTCTGATTAGTTAGGTCATAAAATAGGCAAATTTTTTGTAGAATAAATAAAGAACATAGAAACCCAAATATTTTATGACGTGTATGTGTTCGCAATGCACACGACAACCGTCTTTTACGTATTTATCATATCGTATTATTCTTTTCATAGGTACTTGGACAACTAATCAAGCAGCTTTAACTGATGCTCGTCACCATCGACACTGGCAGCGTGTTTTGTGCCAAGTTGCAGGATTACAATTAGGGAGTTTAAGATTTTCTTTACCAAAGACTGGCACCGTACTTGGTGGAACAATGGAACTTCATGGTTCAAACATTAGTTTAGCTTGCTTCCACGGCATTAATTTTAAAAGCAAGAGTTGGGCACTATTTTCATTAAAAGAGCCGTGCATTAGTTTTGCTACAGAAGCGCAAGAAATTCCAAGTGTTGAAAGTAAGAATCTATTTCTTATGCATTTTTAGATAGCATCACAACTATAATATGTATTTTTAGCTCCAAAATCTTGTGATGTGCACGTTGTGCAAACATTAACGATAAGTCTTGGACAACAGCAAGAACAGCATGCTAGGCATCATTCCATGGCTACAGTATGTAGATTAAGTCGAAGTGTTCTTTTTCCACCGCAATTTAAATCATTGCAAGAATGGTTTCATTATGCTTTTGCTAATAGTGAAATCGATGGTAAGTCAAGTATATATTTATATAAATAAATAAATAAATATATATAGATATTTGAGTATGTTATATATGTGAGTATATTATGACAGAGACATCTTATTGGCGATTTAATTCTTAAAAAAAAACATCATAAATGATCTGATATGGAATAATGTTTAAAGTAATTTTCTGTAACATGAATATACGCACGTGACTACGTTTATCTATTCCTGATAAATAGATTCATTATATAATATTTGTTATATTTTTTACGGTTTGGGTTTGGTGTTTGGCATAAGGAAAAAGAAAGAAAAACTCATAAAATATTAAGTTTACAGAATTTTAGATATTATTCCTCTAAAATTGCTTGGATACACGATGTCACACACTGCACAATTTCATCTGTTCATTCTACAATGCCGCTTTCAAGAGTTCTCGCTCACGCCCTGAATTCTCGCTTTAAGGATGATTTAACCTGAGAAACGGTACATTCGCCCTATAATAAAATAGTATCGCCAAGTGCGCACAACAGGCATTGGGCCTTAATCCTTAACACATTGGTAGGCTGTATTCGGCGTTTTCCCTATAATCCAAACCGGCTCTTACTCTCTCTTTTTTATGATGCGTCCAATGTTCTCTGCTCTCACTTATTACAATAAGGGACAATTTTCTCATTTTCACAATATTAATTTTGTAAGTTGCTTATGTTTGACCCAAGGTATTGTATTATTTTCAGCTGTGGATCGATTTCCATGCGTCGAAAGGGAACGCTCGGAATATTCATCGGAAAGTAGTAGCTCTATTAGGGGAAGAAATTTATCAACCACTTCTGGAAAACTGCAGGAGCATTCTCATACTAGAGAAGTCATATTCGCTTTACCTTCATTGCAATTACATTTAAAAACGGAACATCTACAAACAGCTAAAACTCCAGATGTAATTGGTACGTTTATTTGCATATACCTTTTTATATTTATAAAAAAAATCAATTCTCATAAGGTTAGAGAAAGATATAATCATATATGACATTTATTTTTCATCCAAGAACTGTGATAGATACCATAAATGAAGCTCTTTGCTGTGTATATTTACAATACTTGTCCTATACTTAAGGGTACCTTCTGGTTGTTTGGGTCATGAAATAAGCAATTTTTAAGAATTTTTTGTAGAAAAAGTAAACAACATAGAAACCCAAATGTTTTATATTGTTTTTATAGCACTCGGAATCTTTGAATGCCAATTATGCCGTTCTGACGGTAGTCCTTATAAAATTTTTCTAAAACAGCTAATCAATCAATTGAAACAAGACAAACAAAAAATGTATAAAGTGGCGAAATTTCAATACTTTTCCTCAATTTTTAATAAAAATTTCCAATACTTTTTTGTTGCTAAAAAATAAAATATTACAGATATCGATACAATACGTTTGGACACCAAAATTTACGTCGTCCGTTTGTGTGGAGGAGGTGCGTGGACGGTAACGTTCGGAGGTCGTCAGGAATGGGTCCGGGGGGAATATCTGAATAGGTAGTTTATCGACCGCTTGCTACTTGTACCATCGCGTTAAAGAATCAGATCGTAGCGACTCCCCTGGTCGGGGTGCGTACTGAGGTCTGGCCGCCTCACTTCAAGATAGGGCTTTCCGCTTCTATGTGTATCTATCTTCGTTGATAGTACATACAGACATATAGTATAGTACAACATGTGCCTACCGATACGGTAGATATTCTTGCTTTTTGAAACTGCTATACCGTAGCAGTCACTTTTTCTAAGCTATATAGCGAAGTCCCTATACAAAACGAAGACGTGTCGCGTCGCTCAATGTTTACAATGTGCGTGAATGCATTTATAATCCACGCGTTTATTAGTTACCAAAATTATAACAAGGCGGCGTCGCGCTTTTGTAACAAGAAAGTGTCAAAATTTTGACTTGGTTAATATATAAAGAAATTTTTAAGCGGATATTTCAGCGAAGCGAGCTGGCGATTATGAGAACAATTTGTAATGCGATAAATTATTATTTACGGGTAGATTAGGTAGGGTTAAGAAAGTTCATACATTAAATTGATGTTTCCGACTATATGCAATAGGTATGTTAATAGGATAGTTATTGAAAATAACTGATAAGCGTTTGAATTTCTATTTTAATATACAAGATCAAGTAACAAAAATTATTTATCATACAAAGAAAATTTATTAAAGTTTTATAAAATTTACTTACGCAAGTAATAAAATTTCGTACGGGCGTCTAACAAAAATTACTATTTTAAATAGTAAAATTTATTCATAGCTTATGTAGCAAAATTTACTATTTAAAATAGTAATTTTTCCTATACATTCAGTATATCCTTCCGTTCCTTTATAATATAGTAATTTTTTCTACCTTTTTATTAAATTTTCCTACGACAAGTTTCTCAGTGTACTACCTCTCCCCAGTCAGACCGTATCCACGCAGAGAGGCGGGCTTGAGGTATTGACCCTTCTTTGCTCAAGCGGACGATGTCCGCTGAGAGCGAAGGCAATGGAGCTCCTCAAGCCTGAGCGTCAAAGCACACGAAGCGAGAGAGGAGGTTTCGCGAGCGGATGCCAAGTGCGTCCAAGTTGTACTCGACTAGCGATGAGACGCTAGAAATCTGTCCGGTTCTTAGGACAGAGTCGACCGGCCGCGGACTTCCCCGAATTCCCGATTAGGAGAAAAAGGCGCGCCTATGCGACCACACACGTACGTCACTCTTTCGAAGAGATTAGAATTTTTTTTGTTCTCTCCTAAAAGGGAACTTCCCCATTCTATAAATAACAGCGTTTTATACTGGTTATTTTTTTAATCCGATGATTCGTTGCGCCCTTAGTACCTGATAACTGCCCTTAGTAACTGCTGGGAACTCCTCATTATTTAAAGATACATATTTTTATTTAAATTTGGTTCTATAAGACCGCTTTAACTTAAGGGTATGGAATTGTTATAACTCAACGGGTTGACAATAATCTTTTCAAATTAGCTCTTCATGTATAATTACGATCAAAATTCACGTACTGAACATTCGTTTGATCGTCTAATTATATTTCATTCGTCTCGTTCTATCGATTATGTTATGGTTATTTAGAATAAACAGTTTTTTAATAATATGATAACTTTATTTTATTTTATTTATTTCAAATAGTCATTACAAAAAAATTTGCTTTTTGGTCATAATTAGTGCTAATTTAGTATTGCTCTGGCAAATTCTTTTTTCTGTCTTAAACTATTCTTTCATTATAAATTTGTGTAAATAATTTTGAATTATCATTTCTATAGTCTATGCGCCTTCTTGCGCTAGTGTCTACGCCCTTCTCAATTGCAGCTGGCGTAGCCGCGAGTCTTGTACAATACGCCGAATTACTTAATAGGGATATTGCAATTAATTAATGTTGGTGTATACCAACAACTCAGATACAGAAGTACGTACGCCTTTAAGATAATCTCTATACCTGCTCTGATCACTACTCCTTAAGACAAAAAAAAACTATTATATTGCTTTCCCTATCTACACAAGGAGTCTTGAAGAATCCTGTCAGTTTGAAGCTAGTCATCACCATAGACAGTCACATTATTTTTCTACACCAGTTCATCTTTACATATTGTGTTACGTGCTATTTTTTATATATTGTTAACATCCACCCTTTTCTATATTATTAATAAAGTTTACTTTAATAATATCTAAAATTTATTTATACATAACCATCAATTAAGAATTTGTACGTAGTTAAGATTACTTATGACTAAAGGATACCATAGTTAATTAGCCCAGATTGTTCCTAATTATTCGATTCCTAATAATTCCTGATGAGATTATGTATGACGCAGACAAGAATATATGTCGCGCTTCCGCCTATTGCCAAATTCACTTGGTTAATTTATTATATTTTATATATTTTTTATATTTTTTACCCACACTTTATTTACGTACGCAGTGGCAGTTACATTGTCAATCCGTATCAATATTGATTGCCTTTCTCCTTACTTGCCAAAGATTGTAATCCCGGTTTTACCACCAGTAGCTTTCTGTAATTTATCGAGTGATCTTATTCCTTTACAGTCAAAAAACCCGGAGTCACATGGTGGACTCAAAACTTTCTTATCGTTATATATTTCACTTTGTGTTTTTAAAATAATATTTTACTCATTTAGGGCTATCAAATTATGCAAAAAAAATTTCGATTTTTCTCTCATTTAACTCAATCGATCAGAAGGCACCATTAAAGGTATTACAATCGTATGATTCATGTTCTAAGTATATTGGCTAACTGCCTAATATGAAGAGGTGATTGAGATTATCTAAAGAATTACTTTTTTATGTAAAAATATATTTGTTTAAGGTGAAAAGCCAGTAGTGGAATGTAGTTTCATTACTGAATTTGAGGACCATATATTTGTTACTGTTGACGCTGAGGCTTTCTTTTTCTTGCACGATCTAATAACATCATACGTAAAAGAAAAAGAACGAGTGGTAAGAACAAGTTCCATGCAAACTTTTATTAAGATACACGAGAATGTACGGAAAGCAAATCTAACTATTCGATCAACAATATCAATGTTTCATTTTAGCACGCAGTACAATCTTATGGCATTAGAGCACATAGTCCAGATTCATATGATAAGAAAAATGCTAGCGGGCCTAGTAGTTCTACTGCAACTACGGCATCCACGACGATGGAAGATGATAAGAAACGTAAACAATTTGATCCTGCTGAGATGTTTATTAAAGACTGGAGATCCTATAGGTGCAAAACTTGGCACTTAGAGCCGACTGTGAGGTTAGTTATTTCATACTTTTTATTTTAATTTATGTTATTTTATAGATAGACCATAGTTGCCATGATGGCGCCAGGAAGAGAAGATACGCCTAACGTTCCTCTAATAAAAGATTATTAGTGCCATTCAAGCACAAAAGTAGATGCATTAGCGTGTATTGTAGGTAACCTTTTATCATATAACATAACTAATAACTAAATACAACACTGGAAATTCCGTACATTTTATTGATAATTCTTTTGCCATTTTCCACGGGCACGAGAATGTATCACCTAGATCGAAGAATTTTAATTTCACTTCAAATGTGCAATGTGACAGGTTGAACCAGACAACGTGTCATTTCATCGCTAAGTTAAACTGTGGGTCCAAACAGCAACTAAAATAAGACTGCACTTTTTTGCATGAAATAAAATAGTGTACGAGCAAAAATAAAAAATCAAATTGGGATGAAACAGTTTACGAAGATTTGAGTGAGCTATAAGTTTAGAAAAATAAAAATAATCTTCTTCGTCAATTGCAACAAAGCAATCCAAGATATTAATTATTCAAAGAATTATTAATCGCAGAAAGTAAATCTTCAAATAATAAATATACATTGCGAGTTCTTTTCTTATTCACAATTGAATAAGCGTTGATCGTGCCTCGTTCAATGCTTTGCAATGCATTAACGGGGTTAGATCAAGGACAGCAGGAGGATCTTGCAGGAAAAGTAGAAGGTGTGTTAAATAAATATTAGAATTAGGTCAAAAATATGTGTGACGTATATTATTTATTAGTCCCAATACAAACTGGTAAGCACTTAAATACAATGTGTTTAGGTGTGTTTCCCCGAAGGTCTACGCGACGCGGGCAATTCTTGAGAAGAATGACGCGCAAAAGGGCTAAGGCCTAATTTACGAATGAATGAAATTCATTAGTAATCGTTTACGTTCGATTGTTTGATAGTATTTCCCGGAAAAGGTCCGAGTTATGTGAATATTAGTCTTGAATAGAAACTAGGTCGATCCAGTACATTATTTATACAATCGTCCACGAAGGTAAGTGGCACGCGCGCGATTTCTGAGAAAATGACGCGCATAAGGGCCAACACCGAATTCGTGAATGAGTAACGTACTCACGAAAGAACACGTGTTAAATTGAATAGTCGTATTTCCGCGAAGGGCGCGTGTATAATATTACGCTGCTGGCGTACTATTAGACACTATCAAAACCGGCAAAAATAATTAAATTAACAAACGAGGAGCGGATAAGTATAATTGATGAGTTAGTAACTAATCGTGTCCTTGCTTGCCTACACTACAACCCATGTACTGCTGGCTACGCCAGGTCCACGGGACAAAGGGAACCTGTCCTTTGTCTTTTACGTGTCTAAGCTTGCAAGGAATGGGTTACGCGAGGTCAAAAGCAGACGTGAAGTCCGCTTCCCAGTTTCTGCCGAAGCGTTAATCCTGGGGACCTATGATGTAACGGATTAATAGATACTCACAAATACTTGCAGTGTATTCTCACTAGCTCAGTGAGAAGACGGTTGCTCTGTTGCGCGTTAACGAGTGAATTATTTTAGACAAGCTGGTTTGGTAGTTGAAATAGAAGTGTCGCATTGAGATGCGGCACTTTACCTGCGAGGTGCGTAAAAGAAAACGGCGGCTCGAAATTGCGGCCGCAACTCAAAAGACTAATTTCGGTTCAAACACGGGTAAATCACGCGTCGTTTGAACCTCGTGACTAGGGTAAGTCCCTCGGGGTGGGCCGTTTTACCTAATTGGTTGCGTGTTATACATTCCTAAAAAAAAGCATCTCCGAGGAATTTTCCACTCTGGTCAGTGTCAACAGGCACTGACTTTGAGTTCATCTTCGGAGAGATGTTTTCGGTGGTATGCTCTATCTTGATGTAAACACACATGTCTGGAAGTATGTATGTACGTCCATGCAACTCGTGACGTTGCAACATATAAAGGCTATAGCGGGCTAAGCATGTAAAAACTGCCCTAACCTGAATCTTAATTTGAACTTAGCTATTCAAAAGGACGCATTTAAAGACCTCTTGAGCCAAAATTTCAGACCTCTAGGTTTAAAACTAACGTCCCGAGACTTAAAAACGTGTCTTTTTGAAAAACATTTTTTCTGTTTGACGGTTTGCTCCAAAAAATGTGAAAAAATTCATGAAAATGTTTTTCCTAGTGAGGAACTACTCTGATTTTTTTTCAGTTTTTAGAGACCAAAATTGGAACCAGGAAAAATATTTTAATTTTTCAATCATTTTTTAGGTTATTGTAGATTATATTTGGCTAAGATTTAAATAACTTTATTTTATGTGTTTTTTCCCTTCTTTCGAATGCTGCTTTGAGATATATCATTTTCAGACCGGAACATGCTCAAAAATCAAATAAACCATTATATATATATATATATATATATATATATAATTATGAAAAATATTGTTGACGCGCAAAGCAGTGATCAACGTTAGCTAACGAGTTCTCAGTCGAGCTCAGAAGTATTTGACTCGCAAAGTTCAGGAGGCGTCTTTGAGGTAACATGTAAACGACCCGTTGAAGAAAAAATACCTTCGGTGGAGTTATCTCTCAGAAGAACTTTTTGCTCTCATTCCTGCTGTTGTTTCTGTAGAAAAAAAATTAACACAACTACAGTGTCTTTAAATGCTAAACTGCAATGTTTTGATGAGTTAAAAATGTTTGTCCCAAGTGGCAATAGAGTTAGTTCAGAGCATTTGATAAATAAACGTTTTTTTTTAAGACGGCTTAAGTCTTATACAGGTTTACCGTAATACAAGTTTTTTAACTGCACAAGAAATATTATTTTTAAACCAAATATCAGATTCAGCTTCACAAACCTAATTACATAAAATCGAATCATCAGAACTTGACGAAAAACAAATAAAATCTTTTACTAGTCTTTCTATTGACGAAGTGCAAAAGCTAGGTAAATTATTAGTTTCCATCCGATCGTCAGATAATAGAACTGTTACGCAAGCTCTTGTTGTATATTTGTTTAAATTACGTACTGCTGCATCAAACAATTTCATTTCGTCTATTTTCGGAATAAAAACCGAAAGTAAAATTTCAGATTTTTGCGAATCAGTAATTAATACATTTGAAAAGGAAATCTTGCTGCATTACTTTGGAGTAAAAAGTATCACAAGAGAAGATCTAGTTTATAATCACAATTCCATTTATGCGAAAAAACTTTTTTATTTAACAGACGAACTTGTTTTGGTTTTTTTCGGGACTTATTTACGCCATCAAAAAAGTAAAAATAATGAATATAAAAGAAAGTTATATTCAGGCCATAAGAAATATCCTTTGGTTAAGCCATTTACTATTTGCACCACAGACGGGCTTGTTGTAGATGTTCCAGGTCTCTTTCTAGACACTGAAAACGATGCAACCATCATGAAGAAGGTTATGGATGATTCATACGGTATCAGAACAATCATGAGAAAAGGTGATATATGTGTAGTGGATAGAGGCTTTTGGGACGTCGTACCTTACCTAGAAAGTCTTGGTTTTAAGATTTTGAAGTCCGCTTTAAAAGGCAAAAAGACCAACTTAACAACAACTGAATCCAATGAATCTCGTTACCTTACAAAATTGAGATGGGTAGTACAGGCAGTTCACAATATTTTGGGGAAAAAATTTAAGCTTCTTCATCAACAGTTGGATAACAAACTTTTACCAAAAGCTGGCGCATACTGCAGAATCGCATGTTTCCTCAACAACCGGTTTGGAAAGCGTTTGAATAGCGATAAAGATGACGATGAATTGCAAGATATTCTCATTGAAAGAATGTTAAATTCTAATCAAAATAAAAATACTTTAGTATTAGAAGCTGAGACAGCCAGATAGTCTGAACGTACCACTACAACGACCAAGCTAACATCACAAGATATTCTTGACTTTCCGGAAATGACTGACAGGGATCTAAAGATATTTTTTTCGGGCACCTATCAATTAGGTCAAACGATTTGTTATCTGGCCGAGTTACAAATGATGATGAAAATATTGATTTGGAGTATATTAAGATAAAACCAAATATTATAAAAGTATTAGTAAGATCTAGGCATATAAATCGTAAGACCTACAAATGTTACGTTCAGTATAAACCTAATTCAATCGGATACAATAGTATACTACGACATGCATGTGAATGTGTCAATGGATTACGAACTGTAGGCTCCTGTTTTCATAATGCAGCAGTCATATATTATCTCAGTAATGTTAGATATAAATCAAAATTCATTAGACCAGTAAAAGTTTTGTCTGAATTATTTTCAAATACTGACATTTATACAGTTATAGACGAAGATAGTGATGAAGATTAGTCTTAGAATACTTTTGAATGCCTTGACGCCTTTAGAATATCCGTATTTGTAGGTCATGTGCCAAAAACAAGAAAAAAATAGGCAAAATAAATAGTTTATTCGATTTTTGAGCATGTTCCGGTCTGAAAATGATATATCTCAAAGCAGCATTCGAAAGAGGGAAAAAACACATAAAATAAAGTTATTTAAATCTTAGCCAAATATAATCTACATAACCTAAAAAATGATTGAAAAATTAAAATATTTTTCCTGGATCCAATTTTGGTCTCTAAAAACTGAAAAAAATCAGAGTAGTTCCTCACTAGGAAAAACATTTTCATGAATTTTTTCAAATTTTTTGGAGCAAACCGTCAAACAGAAAAAATGTTTTTCAAAAAGACACGGTTTTAATTCTCGGGACGTTAGATTTAAACCTAGAGGTCTGAAAATTTGGCTCAAAAGGTTTTTAAATGCGTCCTTTTGAATAGCTAGGTTCAAATTCAGATTCAGGTTAGGGCAGTTTTTACATGCTTAGGCCGCTATAGCCTTTCTGAGAATAAGACATTTAGAAACAATTAAAAATACAAAACATCAAGAAAAAAGGGCCAAAGTTAATTGTAAAAAAATAAACAATAAAGACAATACAAACTTAAAAAAAAAACAATTATAAAATTAAACAACCACTCAATAAAGACAAAATTATTCAAACCAAACATATTATTACAAAAAGCAAAGATGCTATAGTCTTATATTGTATGAATAAAGAAAGTATAAACAAAATAGGAAAATCGTTATCCAAAGTATTAAAAGATAACTTTAAAGTAAAAGAAAATAAATAAAAAATATCCCAACAATTAATGTTATAAACATTGATAGTGCCTTACAATATGAAAAAGAAATTAATGAGAATGTACACATAAGAATCTTCCTCAATGTAAACGATAAGTATACAATTTTACATAAATTTAAAAAACATTATCTAAATTGAGAACTGCAATAATAAAAGTGATGCCTAATATTTACAAAATTATTAAAGAAAACAAGTATTTCCTCTGCAGGGTTACTTTTGTAATATAGTAATACCCCGCTTTACGGGAGGGATACGTTCCGAAAAAATCGCGTTAACTGAAATTCGCGTATATCGAGGTTTATGATTAAACGTAGTCAAAATTTAATACAAAAAAATACAAATCATTTTAATCAATCGCTTTAATTCTAAGAACACTTTATGCAATACATACTCTTATTTTTTATGGAAAAATACATCTATTGTCTTTTGGGTAGCTTCTTGTAAAATACGTTCATAACACCCAATACTGTTTTTAATTGTTTGACACACGGTCAAGACACGGTCGTGATTATTGTCTATACTCTGCGATATGTCCAAACTTGAATACATTTTTCAAAGTGCATTTTGTATTTCCCTTGAAGATACAACTTTCTCTTCTACTTGTTCTTTCTCATCGTAGATAGGATTATTCTGTAACTCGATCAGATCTTCATTACTGATAGGCTCGTCGTGCGTTGCTACAGGTTCTACGAGATCTTCTACCATGACATCTTCATGTTCAGATCCCTCCATCATTGCAGCAATGTCTTCAAGCACTTGTCTCTGCATCTGCCCATTTCTGTCACAGTATGATTTTACTGATGGTCAAAAACTATTAGAATACCATTCTTGAAAAATTTCTCGTGGAACCCACGCCTTTCTGTTTGATCGCCACACAACTGGTAGACTTGTCTTGTCTTTGCCTCGCATTGCACTAGGTGTTTCTAAATGGTATACTAGTAAAGGTTTTAGTTTGAAATAACCAGTGGTATTACCACCTAGCAGAAGTGTTAGTCGATTTTTCGCAGCTTTGAAACCACTGGCTTGACGTTCTTCCTTAGAAATCAATGTTCGAGATGACATTTTTTCCAGTAAAGTGCGGTCTCATCAACATTGAAGATGAGATAAGCAGGAATTTTATCTCGTCTAACGAACTCTTGAAACTTGTCTGGAAACTCAGCTGCAGCTTGAATGTCCGCGCTGGCCACCTCACCTGTTATGTAGATATTGCGAAGATTAGAACGCTGCTTGAACCAATGGAACCAGCCTCTGCTGGTAGCAGCAGTCGGAGTGGCACTTCCTTCTCCTTCTTTTGTTTCAGCATCTCATACAAAAATTTTGCTTTTGTGCATATGAGATCTTGACTTAGTGGTGTGTTCTTCTTATTCAAATTTTCGATCCAGACTGTCAGTAATTTCTCCATTCTTTCTAAAATAGATGATCGCGAACGAAAAACTTTTGTTGCACTTATAGGTGTTGAACATTTTAATCTTAGTTAAAGGCAGTTGCATTGACTTGGCTATGGACACGATGCAACTAGCGCTCAAGAAAGTGGAAATATGGTGAAGCTTTACGGGACTTTCTGTTAACCCAAGTAAAATCGAGCTGGTCATCTTTACACAAAAGTACAAAATTCATCGCTATAAGGCCCCGAAACATCAGGGCAAGATACTAGAGGTGAAAGATTCAGCTAAATATCTAGGGGTGACCCTCGATAAAAAGCTTAACTGGAAGGAATATCTCTCGATCCAATGCAACAAGGTAGTTACAGCCTTTTGGACCTGCAGAAGGGCCTTCAGCAGTACCTGGGGACTCAGTCCCAGGATGGTCCTTTGGTTATACAGGACCGTACTCCTACCCAGACTCGCATACGCCTCTGTTGTCTGGTGGCCCACGGTGGAGCAGGTAGGGGCAGGAAAAGTCCTGGAAAGCCTAAGGGGACTTAGACTTATACTTAGGGGAGCCACGTGTGCTAGAGGCACAACTCCAACTAAGGTACTCGGTTTACTGGCTGGAGTAGAACCTATACACCTCACCATTATTGGCGAAGCGGCAATGACGGCTTACAGACTAAATGTCCAGGGCAAATGGAGACCAGGTACACGACACACCCAACTACCCAGAGTATTGACATCCGATCCAGAGATCATCATGAGGCCGGATATTATCGCTCCAAGACTTACCTTTGGAAGGAGATATAATGTGGAAATACCCAGCAGGGAAGACTGGAACAAGAAAAGGGACAACTTGCCAGGTAACGGAGAAATCTGGTGTACAGATGGATCCAAGACCAACAAGGCAACGGGGGCGGGATACTACTGTCGCAGGGATGGAAGCGGTACTTCTCTTCCACTGGGGCGGTACGCCACTGTTTTTTAATCTGAAGTTTTAACCATCATATGCTCAGAGGATCCTAGAAATCGAGACACGGGACAAGCATATCAGCATCTGCTCTGACTGCCAGGCAGCGCTGGGGGCGTTGGGGGCTCACCGAACTACCTCGGCGCTTGTCTGGGACTGCTAGAAGACGCTCAACAAACCGGCCCTGTACAACAGGATCAGGCTACTATGGGTGCCGGGACACACTGGAATCAGGGGCAATGAGGTCGCTGACAGACTAGCCGCACTGAGAGCTGGAACCTGCCTTCCGGGACCAAAACTAAAAAAATTCTGGGACGACAATTGCCTAGCCGTGGGGAGGATACTGAAATGGGTTAGGGACGAGCACACCGGAGGTTGGTGGGAAAGTCGCGACTACAAACATTCCCGGACAGTGATTGGCCCGGCACTAAATAAAGAATGGAGCTTCTGTATGACAGGTAACAGCAGGAGGAACTCCAGATGTTTAGCTCAGATCATCTCAGCTCATGGGCGAGTCAGGCATTTCGGCAGGAAACAGGTAAAGAAGAATCGGGCACGTGTAGATGGTGCTGGTTGGAGGAAGAAACTCCTGCCCACATCGTGACAAGATGCCCGGGCTTTTGCAACTTAAGGAATCAGCTACTGGGGGACTTCTTTATAGACCCACAGGATAAGGCTTGGCAACTCGGGTGCCATACCCTCGTTTTGGAGAAGGGCGGACCTATCGGAGTAGCATGGGCAACTTCAGGGGATGGTGCAATGGGCGCACAGTCTACGTGCCGCGGATATCAAGGCCCCCCCCCCCCAGAATAAATAATAATAATAATAAATGTTGAACATTTGCTGGAGATATTAAATTTTTCCCGATTTTTATTACTAGTTCTCACAGTCGATTTTGAGAGTCCAAAATCTCTCCCATAAATTGTTGCTTTGCCTCCATTTTCCATTATTCTTAACACTTTCATCTACAATTCCAAAGTGACACTTTTACGCTCTTTTTTCTTTACAGGCGGCATTTTTAACGTAGGGTTAAATTATATATGTATCTCCAATAAATGTTAAAACAAAACTGCCAGCCGACTAAACTAACATTACGGAACAAATGAATACACGAAACGAACGAGGAAATCCCCATAGAACAAAGTCGAAGGACAGAGAATTCCCAATTCTTCAAAGAGATTATTCAGAAAAAGCGGGGATCCCGTGACCATAGAGAAGTTAACAACTACATTATGTTTATACGCACTCTTTCGCGTAATGCCTTCTCATTGCAGCGCGAAATTTGAAATTCGCGTAATAGTGAAACCGTGCGTAACGGGGTCGCGCTAAGCGGGGTATAAATGTTTCATGTTTATATTATTTTGTAATTTATTGCATATTTTACACTAGTTTAAATTATTAAAGTCCGTACTGTAAAAAATTAAGATTTATAGATATCTACAATAGGTTTATTATTTTGAAAGTTTCGCGCGGAAAGCAATAAAATAATAACCTACGCGTTTTAATCCGTAACCGGGTTTGAGTGAGCGATGTTTAGAATTCTGCCTAATTAGTCCAGTCACTATAAGTTTTTTTTTGGAACAATCTGTCACCACTAAAATTTTTCCGCGAGATTTTTCGGAAGCGTGTAAGGATTTAAAATAATATAAATGAAACAGCTAAAAAGTTGGGAAAATTGTTTAAACAATGATGCAAAGTTACGAAAATATGGTTTTTTACTTTTGCGGAGAAACTATTAATGGTAGTGAAAAAAAGTTTAGACAAAAAATATAGATATTTTGAAAACCTATAAAGTCAGCTATGTTATGTCAAATTCCAATAATTAATTTAACAGTAAAGTGACAGGAAAGTTGTATATTGGCCATTATTACAATAATTAATAACTATTGCAATTTTTATCGCAGAGCATTGAAACAAAGCATTTTTTAAAGGTATCTATGCTTACAATAGCTGGTATAAATTTTAACTATAATAAATCTTTATTAATATGTTGTCAAATTTATTTGTTATTAAAAAAGACCGTCTCGTAGACTTGAATTTTTCCAGCTCACATCTATAGTACAGTCTTAATTAAGTACACATTTTGCTCCTTGAGAGTTGTTTGTTTATGTACATGCATTTATTAACAAAGTCGGTTACACAATTTTATTTGTTTAAAAGAGGCTTGAAAATTGAGGTCGGTAAATAGCGGGCAATTCCGACGCACATTTTCAGCTTATGCGAAGAAGAAAAGAGGCCTGGAGGAAAAGGGCGCAATGCGGAAAAGCGTAGGAGTGTGAGTAATAGTCGATGCTATCGTACTAACCGAATAATAAAATAGTTTTCAGTTTTTAGATTAACCATCATGCTGAGCACATCGTAAGTTCCTTTTCTGCGAAGCTCGATGTCACTCAGCTTTTATATGTAAAAACTTTGTTGTATTCTCTTAGGGATAAGTTATAATAAATTCTATTTTAAAAATAACTTATTGTAGTGATCCTGATTTTGGATAACTTTAACTCTTTTGCCCCAATGGTCATTATTTTCATTCGAAATAAAACAATAATAAAATATCTTGGTATTATAATATTATTCAAGGACACTTATTGATGTAAATAGCTTATATATGATATTTGATTGAAAAGACGTATTCTTGTCTCTATCTTTAAACGTATTTTTTTTTAAATTCCCTTAATTTAGATTAATTTTGTATGAGCCTGGACGCAAAGATGTTAACTTAATTTCAAAATTTTACATTTCAGATTACTTTCATGGGCTGGAAAGAGTATAGAACCATATGGCATTGATTATATTTTACAAAAACTAGGATTTTCTCATGCGCGCACTACAATACCGAAATGGATTCAGCGCGGTTTTATGGATCCTTTAGATAAAGTGTTAGCCGTTCTTATGCTACGTATGATATTAGCTGTTCGAGAGGAATCTCCAGACGAAAAAGAATACAAAAAAGATAAATAAGGCTTTCGCATAAAAACTATATCCTTAAGCAATGCTTTACATAAAAATAAATTTAAAGTTACAGCATCCGTAAGTAGTTGATAAGAAATAATTCAATTTTTTTATTATACATTTCACTTATGCATTTCTACATGTGGAGAAAGCTATGCTCTGTGATTTATTCTAAAATGGAAAATTAATTTCAATAAGTAGATTTTACTTGTAATCCAAAAAGTGCGTACTGCATCCACGGTAATTATTACTTTGTAAATAAATCAATGTAAACTAATATTATGAATTGAAGTTAACAATTTTGTATAAATGTGTAAAAATTGAACTTTGTCAATTTTATCATAACCATAAAATACCATACTAATTAAACGTTTATTTAGATTTATAAGATTATTTTAGATTTACATGAATTGCTTAAAATGTATTAATTATGTTTTAGAAATTTCATTATAAATTAATAGTAAATACATGCTTTTATTTATAGTATTAAGTAAAACAGTTTGTTACATAAAACTCATCAATGAATTTATTTATTCACCTATATTTCCCGTAGTTGATCTATATCATACTCCCTATGTTTTTAAGTGCCAAAATAAAATGTACGCAGAGAAAATATTTTATTAATTAATTAAATTAAAATTTACATTTCGTAAACCTATCGAGCAATATTATAACTAAATCTCGTGATTCTTGAGTCAAAAATATTATTACTGTGTTATTTGTTGAACATGAGCATCATTGGAGCATAATTTAGTTACTATATTGTTTAAAATGATCAGCTTTAGTAACAAGATTACCAAAAAAAAAATTTACATTCTGCGACTTTTTGAAAAATCAATATATGTAACCGATTATCCTGAAAAAATGAAGGATGTTCGTTGAATAATTTCAAGACATTTTGGTCGTTGGAAGTTTATATGAAAGTCTAGGATTTCCAGAATAAAATATGAAATTTTAAAATAATTTCGTTCGTATTATCCGACATTTTGTTTGATTAAAAAAATGTCCAGTGTCGAAGAATTACTGTTATTGAGAACAGCATTTAAAAAAGTATTGAGTAGATATAACATCTTTAAGGCCACGAAAAATCATTTCAACGTCATCAAACGAAGGTGTTGCGCGATTTTTTCTAAGATAATTGCCGTTCGAAATAACTCACCCAAAGAACATTCCAAATAGAGTCGTTGGAACGTTAAAGGGCTTAAAAATGTTTGAAGTCAAACTACAATTGCAAGCATTATTTTATTATAGATTCTGGAATTTATTCTTATTATGAAAGTATTGTAATACGTGTTGGCTGTTAAATATAAGGAACGTGATAGAATATGTTGTATTATAGACAATAAACCATGTTTATAGCTTAACTTGTATCGTGAAATTTTGAAGAAATAATACTTGAAAATCCGTAGGTATATTCAATTTATTCAATTTGACAGTAGTATTTGACAGAATGAAGCTTTTCCTTGTACAATAAATACTGCATTTCTGCCAATCGTATGAAGCATGAAGCGAGGTTTTTGTTAAATCAATGCAAGGACTGTAGACGAGAGGATGCGAAATCTTAACAAGCATCGTTGCTTTAAGCCTTGTCTACTTTCTTTTAATAAATTACATTTAAATATTTTCTTCATAATTATCAGATTGTATTTTTCTTTAGGCCTAGAATAATTATAAAAATAATAAATGAACATAAGAGGACATTTTATTGGTCTAGTAAGTTGGTAATAACAGTAGGCTACTCAGAGGTATCTGAGACTGGAATAATAATTTGAAATAGTAAGCTACTATTTCGAATAAAAAATAACAAGGGAATGTAATAAAATTTTTTAAATAACCTATGTTTTATAAGTTTATTTTAGATTTATATGCAGTATTACATCAGTATTGTTAAAATAAAATTATAATAGTTTTAGTTGTTTCTAGTTGTTTCCTTTTTTCTTCACTTCTCACGAGAAATAAACATTATAAAAAAGCATTCAAGTACGAGGGTGAGAACAATTTATATTCTATTTAATTGTTTTCATTGGTTCCTAAATATTACGTAAGTTAGTATAATAAAATAAAGTGAAGAAATGACGTGACTAAAAAGTAGCCGAAGGGATCTTACTAATGCGGAATTCCATAGGACCAACCTCTCCTATTCTCCTGGGCTCGTTTATCCCCTCCACAGAAGTATCGAAGCCAGTGGTTTGACGAAGCAACGTCGGGACTACGACACGGCGTATCTACTCTCTGTCCCTCTCACTCTCACACACCAAAACTCGACCCCACTACCCTCGTTGCGCTCAGCGAGAGTAGTAAAGTCGCAATCAAAGCTCTAAAGAAGCACATTTATTAAGTATATGTGGATTTTCAGTATAATGAGCTATACGAGTATCGTTATGACTGTTTTGAAGTGAAAATTAGTAGAGCAATGGATTTTGGCTGGACTGTAATATCCCAGGAAACTGAAACGCAACAAATTGACAACAACTGTGAGCCAAGTTCCGAAACTATTGTAGGACTTCACAAGATTCAAAATGAATCCAATGCCAGCATCGAGTACCCTGAAACGCGCAGACTGGTTCCAGGTACAGGTAAGTAATTTATTAATTAAACTTTTCTTTAACTTAAAATTATTAATGTATTCTACTTTATTTTCAATATGATTTCAATTCATATTGATAACTATATTAAAATTGTAAGAAAGAAAAATTGGGAAATTTCCATAATATTTAGTTTTGAGACCCTTTCAAATCATTATTATTATTAAATCGTATGCATAAAACCTAATTTTACATTGAACATTGGTGGATAAAATCATAGAAAATAGATTTTATCATTTAATTCCGTAATGAGCAAGCATGTGGAGAATCGGATATTTAAACTTTCTGCCACCCCGATATGCTTAAATGTCACTATAAATTGTGATTTTGAGACAGAATTTGTTTTTTGAACAAAAATCATTCTACGAATAGAAATCTCGGAATATTATTCTTACATACGTGTTGTGTGCTAAAATGTAATGTTCAATATTTATTAGAAATAAGTCTAAGGTATTTCCATACATACACGTAGTAGTGAAGTTAGTTACAGGGTTTATAATTCAAGTTTGGTCGATAAGAGGTTGGCAACGCATTATTCATGTGCCTCGAACAAAATCAACTTATCATCTTATATAAATACTCTTTTTCACCATGCAACTGGATATTTTACATTCGATAATTTGAAATGCACATTAAAAATATTTTTATTTCAATATAATAATATAAATAAAAAAAACAAATTATTATAAAAACATTTATATGTTATTGTCAACATCTCAGAAAAACAAAATCGTTTATTTTAAAACAATATAATAAATTTTCCAACATAAATGCCATTTTTAATTTTTGAAATATAAATTTATATTATTACATGGACAAAAAATAATAGTGGTTCTCAAGGACTTACCGATGTATGGATTCTATGTTTAAAATAACTCGTTGAAACATTAACTAGAAATCCCGATTCATCGCAAGATTTTCACCGTGAGGCCTGGGATACAATTTGTCAATTAAAATAATATTTCTATTAACAATTTGTATGAAAGTACAATGAACTCCATAAGCAGAAAATTAATTTTTTTATTTTTATCATTCGGTATGCAATAGAGTTGCGGTGAGTTCGTACTAACGAGCATTCTTAAAAATTATGAAATTTGAACTCATATCTCTACTGTATTCCTGTGAATACCTCACCTCATATAGGAATACCCCATAGGATGTTTTATTGCCAAAATACAGTCGTTATAATATTGCTTGTATAAATTTATCAATTATACAGACGTAACGATAATCTCTTATTCTTATTCTTCTCTCTAAAAGACATTATATTTGCTAAAAATAATTATCTTCTTGATATCTACTAGATAAGACATTTTTCAATTAAAATGTAAGAACATCTTTTTGTTAGATTAAAGACAGGAACAGAAATGCACATAACTAGATGACTATATTATTACGGTAGCTATATTATGAAGGTTAATTCTAGTGGATATCCTTTACAGATGTACTCATCTTCTATACTTTTATTCTGTATTATTCTCAATCTTTTTGAAATTGTCTAATGTGTTTTGATACAGACTCTTTTTGTCTTGTTATTCACCACTCTGCCTCACATTTCTTTCTACAACCATTTTTAGTTCCAAATATTGTAGATAATTAGATATAACTGATAGTAATGTACAATTGAATGTATATTATGTATATTACGAATATTTTAGATTCAATTGTTCTATTATTAACAACTTATTTGTAAATTCAGATAAATGTCTCAATATATCATATTATTCTACGAATAAATGAATTTGAATGTTCTTAGTTAGCATTTTACTCGTCTTTCACGACGATTAGTACTTTAATTCTTTATTTTTCTGACGATTTATCCAGCACAAAACCGATGTTTATGCGTACATTATCAACAACATGAACATAAACATTCTTGGTATCAATTTATTATTTACCACAAATATGTAATAAACTCGTTTTATAGATATGTTCTTTGATTTTCGGAGTACCGATATAATATAATAATTAATCATTAAAATTTACTATAATTTAAATTAAAATTCATACACATTTGACAAATCTGTTTTATCATAGGACGGCGCGATTTCGTTGGAGCAATTGATAATGAAGCTTTAGACTTTTCTCAGTTAGAAGATTTTATAAATAGCGATGGGCAACAATCAGCCACGTATGTATATTTCTGATATAAAAATGTCACTTTATGTGTAGAAATGTTAATGTAGAAATTACCATTAAGTTCTGGTTCAATACTATTTTTATATCACCTCCATTGGTCATTACTAACCAGAAAGTTGATGTTAAACTAAAATTTATGTTATTTTACAGAGAAATTTATTTGTATGTAAAATTTGTAAGTAATATAATTAAATTTTTTTATTGAAATATTTAAATGTAATATCTAATAAACGCTAATTTTATCTTTCAAATCTAATCCAAGTAAATTAGGAAATAAGTTTCTCAAGTTATCATTTGTAAATAGCCTTTGTCACTAAACAATACGTTCTTTGGAAATCGCTGCCTGTCTCCGTAACAAAACCTATATGACTCGCAAGTAGTAAAGTTACTACTTCCAATACTTCCAATACTTCTGAATTTGAACGTTAACAAGTCATGATTACAAATATTCTTGAAATTTAATCTTTGTCATAAAAAGTGCAATCGAGTGATTGCTTTCCTATAAGTATATAACTTCCTGAAGAACTGTTTTGGAACTTTCCTATTCTATTAGGCTTCGTTCCTTCCTACCTAAAAACTATATAATCTTTTGCTTGAATTAGCACATCAACTTACCTGAGCTATTCTCAATTGCAAACGAACCACTTTAAATGGTTCAAATCTATCAATTAGCAACCATCAGGAAACGATCGCTTCCCTCCTGATCAACATTAATTTCTTTCCACATCTATCTTCATCATCTAATAGTGTTGATGATTTATCGGCTGTAAGTGATAACTGGTGATCCACATAGATTTTCCATCCTATGAAAGTGTTTCGAAAATAAGAATTACTACGGTCAGATTATCACAAATTGTTTAAACTTGTTTGGATTTTTTTTATTATTTGACTCGGTATCTCGTCGAAGAAAAATTGCAGTATTCGCTGCACTTACACTATATCCTCATTCAAATAAATATTTTTGTTGTTGCGCTATAGTATTCTAGTGTAATCCGTTTTTCAATTTATATAATCAATGTACAACAATTTTGTTATCAAATTACTTCAACAAACAAAACACGTTTGTAGCAGAATCAGTCGATAAAAGTTAATAGTGATACTCCCTTAAAGTTCCCTTTCCTATTCTGTTTTGCTTTTGTTGTTTTAATCCTGTTCGAATATCTTTCGTCGCGAAATTCCTTGATGAAATGAAAACAGATAATATTGAAAAAATCCTATTTTATTAATCTCAAAGAAAAATTGAATGGCGAATTATAATATTTGTTATATAACATTAATAATATAAACTTTTATGGAATAAAGTTCGCGGTAATTAATACCGATATAACTCTAAATAAATACAGGTACTTTGCCTCCACACTTGCTCACAATGAGAATAGTACGCCAATAAATCATGGAGTATGTATTGTTGAGATAACAGCTGATAGTAAACAGTTTTCATCGAGTTTACCTTCGCCCCCCATTCAAAGTCAGCCGATTACGAACTCCTGTAATTCTGCCAATGTGGTCGTTGCGTCTTCTTCTAGTAAAGGAACTCAATCTTATCCTCTTCTTTCGTAAGTCAAAAACATGTTTTATATTATTATACATATATTTTGATACTCTTATTATAAACTAATTGATCTAAATAGTTGTTTCTGCTTATTACCAACAATGCTTATAATTAAATTAAACATTATAGCAGCAGTTTACCTGATAGCCCACCGGATAGTGGAAGTGAACCTCCTTACTCACCATCTGGCGATCACGAGGCTCAGCATTTACACTTAACTCGTAAGTACAGCTGTATCATTTAATCATAAATAAAATATACAATAACTTGTAAATGAAAATTATATGTAGATGAAAAAGTAAATCAGTCAAGAGAAATGTTAATTCAAAATCATCACGACGACAATGCAAATTACTGCGCCACTTTAATGACCTCTTCATCCCGAGCTGTAAGAAATCCTCAAGATATACTTATGATCTCGCAGCCTGTACTTGCTCCATTTTTAACGACAAATGCATCAGTACATTCAACTCAGGACCAGCAACAATCATCTTTGTCTCAATCGCAAACTCAATTACGACAACAACAGAATATACAACAGCAACCAGTCGTGCCATTGCAATCAGTAGTCCTTGAGCAGCGCCGACAAAAACAAAATTCTAATAGTAGTATTATGACTGTATTTACATCAATCGCACCAGCTTCAAAAAAAAGGAAATATAGCCAAGATGAAGTAATACAAGTAAAGCAGGTATGATCAATATATAATCTAACAAATATTTATATACTAATTAAGGAGATTTTTATTCACTATTAAATACTTGGATTGTTAGAAAATAAACAAAACAATTAATTATTTATATAATTTTATCTCACAAATTATGTAATAAACATACACCTTAATCGATACAGATGCCGATTATATATTCAATAACGTTATTTATTTTTTGTTAATTTATTGTAATGGTAACAACTTCAATATACTCATTTTAGAAAATTATTTCTCAACAATTTTAATCTGATCATAGTAAATTCATTATTAGACAAGTTTACAAATAGTTTATATGTGTTCGTATTGTATTATTTTGAGAATTTGCATTCCATTTTTTAACTGAACAGTCAAAAGTTCTAAGAGCATCATAGTATTGCAAACGAGATAGTTATAACGTAACCTTCCTAACTTCAGTTGACGGAGCCATAATAGAGGAAACTTTGATGGTGAGATGCATTAAGTCCTTACTTTTCGATTTGCTCGGTTAGAAAATGTAAGAAGTAGGTTCTACTGTGCTTAAGCAAACTATATTCAAATGACTCGTAAGTATGGAAAACTAATCAGCATTCAATGATGAATACAGGTGGATTAACTGTTAGTGAGAATGTATTAGTGTGTATCCTAGATGCGTAGAGAAAACTTCTCTACTGGCAATTTACCAATTGTCCAGTTGTCATAATTTTTCTACTATTGTAAAAAGACTTCGAATCATAAAATTTAGAGAAAAATTTGGTTTCAATATATATCGCATGAGTTGATCAATCTCTGTATTCGTCTAAATAACACTAACCTCTGACTAACTAGAGCATTGTTACTAAACATATGCAAAAAGGGCCCCTGCTAAGCTAGTTTCGGGCAACGATCTAGGTTTAATAGGGAGTCATAACATAAACATAGCGGCCATTATTATCCCGGTGTTGCTGCCGAAAAATGCTTTCGCAATCCTCGTCATCCGGAGAACATTGGTACGGTCGCAGAATAATCTCTTCTTCCTAGAATCTCTGGAGCAATTAAATTAGCTACTGAGGTTCCACGTCGGGCTTTTAGTATGCTCTTGATTTCAGTATTTAATTTTCTGTACCTTTTTTTTTGATGGATTAAAAATACTTTCCAGGCCGCTGTAAACAGGCTTCAAAAATACATAGAAGGTATTCACTTTGCCAATACGGATAACTTGAGTTTCAGAGCAAGACGCTAATAACTAATAAATCAGATCTTAAATTGAAAACAAACATAAGAGAAAAGCAGCCGTACTTGTTTATGAATCGTATTATTAATTAGAAGAGGTAGTCTAAACATCGACGTAATATTTAATAACACATTGCACTAATCTATTAAAAATTGATGCATCTCAATACGTTCGGTAGATTCTAGTGGCTAGGATAAATGCCGTTCTTGAAAACATTAATAAGCATTTAAACAAACAAAGATGGATTTAGTTATTCATCAGTAATTTTTTAAAATAACAATGATGATATAGTAATAAGTAATGTTGAAATAAATTATATCGAATAAAATATTTTTTAATAGCTAATCCAGTACCACATTTCTAACAGAAATTGAGGCGACGTTTGTAAAAAAATTTTTTTTGCTATCTTGCGCTGCTCCCGCAATTAGTCAGAATACGATCACAAAATTGAGCATGGCGATCTCAGAAGTTTCAAAGATGGAACTCTAAACGTTTTAACCAAATAATAAATTACATTTCTAAATCTGAGTAGTTTTGAATGCGCAAGCAGAAAATAAATTTTTTTGTTCTTCATCTTAAACCTCTGAGTCACCAATGCTCAATTATATTAATGTAATAAAATTAATGTGCATAAAACTAATAAAATAAATTTTTATTATTAATGATATAAATAAGACTACATTGATTGAAATTATAGTAGATTTCGACATATAAATATAACAATACTTTCAATCTTCATCACTATCTTCGTCTATAACTGCATCAATATCTGCATTTGAAAATAATTCAGACAAAACTTTTGCTGGTCGAATGAGCAGCGCAAGATAGCAAAAAAATTTTTTTTACAAACAGCGTCACAATTTCTGTTAGAAATGGGGTACTGCATTAACTATTACAAAATATTTTCAACATTACTTATAACGATAAATAACTTACCCTAACTTGAATAAATAATTTTCCATGTAGATTAATTTGATCGGATTAGGTCCTTTTGCGCTTCAGGGATATGGTCCCTATTTCTTAAAGCTTTTTATATATAAGATGGATTATACTTTCCCATGCCTTTACGCCTTTAGAATATCCGTATTTGCACAGGTCATGTGCCGAAAACAAGCAAAAAATAGGCGAAATAAATGGTTTATTCGATTTTTGAGCATGTTCTGGTCTGAAAATGATATATCTGAAAGCAGCATTCGAAAGAGGGGGAAAACACAAAAAATAGTTATTTGAATCTTAGCCAAATATAATCTACATAACCTAAAAAATGATTGAAAAATTAAAATATTTTTCCTGGATCCAACTTTGGTCTCTAAAAACTGAAAAAAAATCAGGGTAGTTCCTCACTAGGAAATACATTTTCATGAATTTTTCCAGATTTTTTGGAGCAAACCGTCAAACAGAAAAAATGTTTTACAAAAAGACACGTTTTTAAGTCTAGGGACGTTAGATTTAAACCTAGAGGTCTGAAAATTTGGCTCAAGAGGTTTTTAAATGCGTCCTTTTGAATAGCTAGGTTCAAATTAAGATTCAGGTTAGGGCAGTTTTTACATGCTTAGTCCGCTATAGCCTTTTTATCTATATATTTATGAATATATTTAAAATAAATTTGTACATATTATATTTTTTTAATTGACCGGTTTAGAAAGTCTTTTTTTAATTGACTGGTTTTCAAATTCTTCTTTTGACTTTGCTGTAGAGTAACATTGCTATACGATAGTCATCTTGCTACTGTATTTCGCCCTATCTATTTGCCGGGCTGATATATTTTAAATTAGTTTCCTGACATTGATTAAAATATTGTTTTCAGGAACCGGAATTAGTCAATATAGGGTCTAGTCGCAGTAGTAGCATCGCAGAATTTGACAATGATGAAGCAAACGGGGAAAATAACTTATCTGATACGAATTATCAGTGCATTCGATTTTATCCTTTCCAACAGACGTTTTGGCATGCATTGTGTGATCATAATTTAAAAGAACTTCCATTTCCACATTATAGAATTGACGCAGATAAAGGATTTAATTTTAGTAATTCGGATGATGCTTTTGTGTGTCAGAAAAAAAATCACTTTCAGGTTTGATTGCTGTTTAGAAAATTAAAACATTTGTTAGCTTAGTTTTTTTCAATATTTTCAATCATTTATTTAATTTACATGCCAGATCACTTGTCATTCTCAATTGCAAGGAGAAGCTGTTTTTGTAAAAACGCGTGAAGGATTAAAAAAAATTAGTAATTTTCAACTTCATTTTTACGGTGTAAAAGTAGAATCTCCAACACAAACTATCAGAGTTGAACAAAGTCAAAGTGATAGAAGTAAAAGGCCATTTCATCCAGTCATGTAAGTGTTGAACATATTATCTTTCTGTATACATGCATTTATGTAATTTACTGTATTTTGAAAAATATAATGTCAAATAAGTATTAAAAGTAAAGTCTGTTTAGGATTGATGTTGGTGAAGAGCGTGTCACAAAGGTGACAGTTGGACGCTTGCACTTTAGTGAAACTACCAGTAACAATATGAGAAAAAAGGGTAAGCCAAATCCAGATCAAAGGTATTTTCATTTGGTCGTCGGTCTTCATGCTCACACATCTGATCAAGCAAACTATCAAGTGATTGCACATGCCTCAGAAAGGATAATTGTTAGGGTAAGATTAAATAATCTTAAAAATCTTAATGTTAAACAATATATTTTTTTAAATGACATGGAAAAACACTAATAGGTATACTTCATTATTCATTTCGGTATCTATAAACTTTGGAGAAAGAATTAATTGAAAATTATGTTACAAAACAATTAACAAATGATGTTGCCATTATGACATTATTTGAAGATTAATTATAGCACAACTTAGAATTATATTTAAATGTGTAATTCAAGTACACTGTTTTTGAGCGTATCCTGTGTAAAAATACATACATTAAAACTCTTTATAGAAATAATAGCTTCATAGGAGGTTTAAAATAAATGACTTAATAAAAAACTCTATAACAGAAAGACTAAAATTACTAATCATAGTTTTGTAAAGCAACTATAAATAGCTAGAAATTCAACTATTATCTGAATACAAATTTTGTATTAAAATGAAAAATTTTTTTACAAACAAAAACGGTAAATATGAATGCACCAGTGTTTATCTGATGTATTGTTATTATTATTGAGAGGGAAGAGCGACTTCTCTTCAAAAAGAGAGAATAGCGCGCGAGCTGGCCAACCGCATCTTCTCTAGGTAAACTATAAAATTCTCTAGATGTTGATTTCTTGAAGCACAGAACCTCGGGCATGATATGGATGGGAACTTCCTTCCCTTGCCCATACCACCTATACACTTCCGAGTCCTCTTTACCAGTTATTACGCCAAAATAGTTAAGCCGACCATATCCTGAAAGTATCTGGCCCGGGCATAGGGAATTTTTCCTGTTGTCCTCGCCCACGCAAAGACCCCAATTCTTGTTCGGTACCTACCCAATTACTGTCCTGAAGTGTTTACAGTCGTGATTTTCTCGGAATGCCTCGTCCCTTACACATTCCAGTATCCTGCCCATGGCTAGGCACTTTGGTGCTCCGACCGCGGTTTCAGGTCCTGTGAGCTCTCAGCACCTTTACTGCCGCCTGACGTCTGAGCAAATGCTGATGTGTAAGCACCGTGTTCCAAGCTCTAAGATCCTTTAAGCACAGTTCATGGCGGTAAGGACTTCCGACTGCAAAAAGGTAGCGTACCGGCCCGGAGGTAGAAAGGTGCCCCTTCCACCCCTGCGACAGTAGTTGCAGTCTTAGATTCATGTGCAAATCAGAGATCTCCGTTGCTTATCCGACTATATTTATTACAACTCCACTCTTCATTGCTGGGTATTTCCATAGCATATTCCTTCCAAAGAGAAATCTTGGAGTTGTCGTATCAGTCCTTATGATGATCTCGGGATCCCAGCTAGTTATTTGTACCGCGTATCTGACCTGCATTTTCTCTGTGAATTCAGTTTCTAGGCCGTCTTCGCTGCTTTGCTAATAATGTTGAGGTGTATGGATTCCACCCCCAAGTGCAATTGAAGGCCCTTCTACATGTCCAAAAGGCTGTTATGGCTTTACTACATTGGATTGTGAGGTGTTCCTTCCTGTAGAGTTTCTTGTCTAGGGTCACCCCTAAATATTTAGTCGAGTAACTCACCTA
Source organism: Apocrypta bakeri (assembly GCA_018906985.1). NCBI lineage: Eukaryota > Metazoa > Arthropoda > Insecta > Hymenoptera > Pteromalidae > Apocrypta > Apocrypta bakeri. Next base: position 1,849,835 of record JACCIA010000021.1, read on the forward strand.
TAGTGACTTGCCATGAAGTTTCGGGGCTATGTAGTGATGAATTTTGTACTTACGTGTAAAGATGACCTGCTCGATCTTGCTCGGATTGACAGAGAGACCCGTCAGACACCGTCTTTTCACCTTTTTGAGTGCTAACTGCAGAGTGTTCATCTGTATATCGATACAGCTGCCTTTTACCAGAATCAGGAAGTTGTCCCCATATGCCTGGGCGACATATCCTCCACCATTCAGGACCTTCAGCAGTCCATTCGTCACGAGACACCAGATGATAGGAGACATGAAACCCCTTTGCACATAGTCCCTATTGACCATGCCTGTTATCGTCTTACTTCTCGGTTTGGAGAAGTCTTTCCCTCCTAATCAACTGACCTAATTAACGTCAGTTGAGCGTGACTGGTAACCCTCGCTTTGTGATTCCTCTTGAATAGTTTCTATAAAGGTGGAATTAAATGCGCCGACTATGTTCTGGAAGGTTCCCACCATTTATTCTTTTTTGTACAACTGCTCTTCGATCTGTTAGACCGCTGAGTGCAGAGCGGTTTTTGTGGAATACCCCGCTCTATTTCCCTACTTTGGGGATAAAAACTACTCTCGCAGTTTTCCATAGTTTATGTATGTAAGCCATGACAATACTTGCCCTGAATATTGTAGTCAATAGACCGATAAGTGCCTCCAGACCTTCGCGCAGCATAATGGTATACGCAGTCCTTCCCTGCTGCTTTATATGGTTCGAAGTTGTCACTGCCGTATCGCTGATGTTCGGAAAGTTTGCCTGCAATAGTAGTCGTAAGCTTTCCTCCTCAGAGGTAGCATACTCTCCTGTAGGTAATTTAATCTTCTCCAACCAAATTTCCGGTTAAGTCTCGGTACAACTAGGTGCCTTTCGATCCCCTCGCAGAAATTACTTCTTCTGAAAGAATTGAAAAAGGTACGTTCAACTTCACCTCTGTTTAGGATGCATAGGTTCATAGTAACCAGAAACTGTACAAATGATTCCCCCCTTCTATTTATATCTGTGTTTCTCCATATCGTGTGGTGCGCATTCTCGTCATACTATAATAGGAGTGGAGTACTCTCCGCCTAACAGTTCTTCACAGTTCCTGAACCTCTATTGGTGGAGGTTCGTTCTTAGTATCATAGGGAAAGTAGCCCGATGCTATTATCACTTCTCTTTCCGCATCTCCGTTTATGGGGAGTTTTACCGTAATAGCTGTAAGATCGCTGCTGCACTGGAACGGTAGTAGCATAGCTTCCAACCCCATGCCGAATGCATGTCCTGGGGGTATTAGTAACCGAGTCCCTAAATAAACGCCCCGCCGGCAGTCACCCATGGTTCTTGATGGCATATGGCCAGCCCGATACTAACCATAGCGGTTAGTTCGAGACGACGCTACCCTGTCTCCCCTGTCCACAAGATCCTTCGCTCAACCGCACGGTGATGATACCCAAGCCTCAGTGTAGCCTAAATTCGCGGTTCTTGAGAACCTGCATTTATATGATGTAACGACCCACGAAAATTTAGGATTCGCACTCGTAATTAAGAACCTTACTTGTGTATGGTTCGCTATCTACGCAGTATTCTCAGTCAGTTGTGTGAGAGAAATAGTGAGAGAAAAATAAGACTCAGAATAGATAGATATTGACGAAAGTAACTGTAAATCAATTAAGAGAGGAGACAATATTACAAAGGGATAGATATCGTATTACCGGTCACCACGAATACAAACTCTATTGGTAGGTCTGCTGGTAGTAGAAAAAGGAAAAAAGATTATGCGAGCAGTTACAAACAGAGTAAAAAAGGTGTCTCTAGGGAGTTGTGAGGTTAGATCTCAAATAATCTTTTCAACTTTAAAATAATGCATGGTAGAACAACATCATGCTTCGTATGTAATGCCCTGCTTTCTGCTATTTCTCTTTTTTGTACGAAACGTACCAAATTCTTTAAATATCCAAACTTGATAGGCTACATTTACCTTTAATCGCAATGAATTGATCACAAAACTAGATTCAGGGAGAGTCCGAAAACTTATGACAGCAATTATTTTCGAAATTGACGGTGAAATTTATTTATTCTCGTAGGATTCCGGGATTTTCCGAGAGCTCCTTACTCAAGACCTTGGGGTTACGGCCGGCGCAGCAATAAATAAAAGCCTACACACGCACTGTATCCACTTCACGATCGACTCTTTTTATTATTCTTCTCGGACACTGTTACAAAAATTACGCGTTACTACGCATCGGAGGTGTTTTCGCCGCACGCGCACTCTTTGCTCCACACGCACTTTTTTCCAACCCGGCGCGATTACAATAACGGCTGGCACTGCCCGGCTGACACTTACTTGTCCGCGCTGCCAGCAATTTAAGCAAGTGTAGGGCGGTGGGTCTACGGCTGGTTCGTTCGGGATGAGATGGATTCTGGAGAATCGCAGTCCCGTGACCTTTGGTCTTGCCGCCCTATACCTCTTCCTGGTTCCCCTTTCCAGCTGTTCTCGTTCGCCCTCCTGTCCTGACGGTTCGCGACGAGTAGAAGGTCCAGGTGGTGTTATAGCTCGCTTCCGCGGTAGCGGCGACACTCGCGAGAAGTAGTCGTAGCGGGTGATCTGCGGCGGGCCTCTTACTCGTTGCGCCTGGGATCGGGTTGTAGTCTGGGGCAGGGGCGGCTCGGCTGTCGGCTGGGAGGGAATCGTAGCTGTCTGGGCGACCCCTTGGTGAAAGGCGCCCCGCTCCGCGTCCCAATCTGGTACGGGCTCGTTCGCGTCTCTGTCACGTCCTAGACAGGATTGACAAAATTGTATATATAATTTTCTGGTTTTTTAGCCACAATCTTTCGATCGTATAGCTAGGGAAATGATATGATTATGAGGAATTTTGTGTTTCATATAACAGAGCACTACATACATTCATATAGAATTCAATGCAGTTTCTATTTATGGTAACGACAAAAGAGGAAAGTTTGGTATTAAAGGAATGTATAAATTTTATAGGTCACCATAAATACATTCGTATAGAATTCCTTATGGTTCTCTCTGTCTTTTATTTGGGAAGATAGGAAAATGGTTTAATGGATAGAATAGGAAAAAAAATTATATTTAATTTTAAATTATATACTCTTTGATTTATTTTTACTTATTAGTATTTAATTAAAATTTCAGTAAATAATTTATGTTATGTTTACTCACTCTTGAAGTTGTAATAGTTGACACTTTTATTGCTTGTTAAAACTCTGGCTTTAGCTCAGTTTGAATATATTTTTAAAATTTGAACTTGGCTTGACTTTAATTTTTTTATTTAACTTTTTTCCTGATCTTTTACTGAACTTATTGAACTTATTGGACTGTTTTGACTGTATTGACTTCTTGGACTCTTTTTGGACTGACTTTAACCGAACCGAACGGCACTATTTATACGTTGTTCACAAGTGACAACGTAAACAAAAATTGTAATAAAAAATGCAAGGGAAGGTCTATGAAAGCAAGGTTGCATTTCTCCGAACCATGAGCATTTAAAAAGACATTAATCGTTATAGGATTTGGAATTGCAAGCTAATGCTTATATCTCGGAAGTCTTTAGGTCAGTAAAAAAATGTCAACGTTACAATTTCTTAAGAGTCTTGTGGAAATAAATACAATTGCTTAATGATGATTTTGACATTCTTAATTATTATTAACAATTCTATATCACTTGTTGAAATATGTAAGTGAATAGTATTATTAATAATTTACATTTAGTTATAATTAATTCTAATTTGTTGATTGATTGATTTGACTGTCTGATTGTGGAATTCTTTCTTATAATACTAATTCGAAAATTTATCCTATGGTCTAATGCTGAGCTGAAGATGACTTGTTAACTGGTGTTGTTCTTAATATTGTTGCTGCTGATATTGTCGATAATAAAATTTGCTGGATGTTACATCTCTCACGGGGGAGTGCTGCACTCTCGTAAGAAGGCTCGTCCTTGTACCATGGAGTCATGAGCCCACTTGGCCCTGCACCCACTGAGCCCTCATGTCCGGAGCGAAGCTCGACGGCTCGGCGGCGGGTGGGTGTAGGGGGCAGTTTCCTGTCAACCGCGTTCTCGAAGAGTCCCAGCTCCTCAGTCGCCGACTCTGTTCGTTGCGGAGCACTCCCCGTACCGGGATTAGGCTCTCCGGCCGTGATAGGGGAGGTACACGATGCAGTGGTCAGCAGAGAGGGGTTGGGGTTCTCGCTCTCCGAGACGGTGGTACTCGGCTGTTCGGCGTGACTTGACGGAGGGGTGTGAGACCTTGGTCTCCGGAGGACGGTGTGGTGCGGGCGACTCAAGGGAGTCGCGTCGAACAGCGCCTGTAGAAGGCTCTCGCGGGTCCGGAGGATTATTGGCTCCACCGCGAGGGTTGGTGTCGGCGCGGGGTTGTCACGCAACAGCTCGTCTTCCTCCTCCGGGCTCACACAGACCTGCATAGTGTCGGCCTCCGGGTCCACGAGTCCGTCTACGAGGTCGATGATCGCGACCTCCTCGACCAGCTCCTCCAGAGCCTCTTCCGACCCTGTCTTCGGCTCCTCAGCGGCTATAGCCACTGGCTCGCCCGGCTGAAGATGCGGGGGCTGTTGCGGGGCGTCCTCCAGGGGGAGATGGGCTCCCGGGCTGGTGCGGACGGCCCCTCCAGTGGGTGTTGGAGGCCTGGGCGGAGTTGGGGTGCGTTGTGGGGCTCTATCAGTGAGCAACTCGTCCCGTAGCTCCTACGCCTTGGCTTCGTCTGCATCTTTGAACATCTCACGCTGCATCTCCCTCCTCGTAGCTTCCGGCGTCTTATTATCGCGCATCCTACAAATATCTGCAGTTAATCTATCTTTCACGACGACTGGGACTACACAGATTTCCACCACCAGGTACTTACACAAGGGATGTTTTCCCATACACATAACGGCACTGACGCGCCACTAACTACAGGGTTGGCTGGAACTAGATAGGAGATCGGCTGTTTGATTTCTAGGAGGAGTGAACTTGCAAAGTTCGCTTACATGTGTCCGATTAACTTTTCGCGCGTGGCCTTCCCCGGCTTTTAATTCGTACACTAAGGGCGAGATTTTTCGGATTACCCGATACGGCCCGTCATATTTTGGCGCGAGTTTGGCTGAGAAATGTTTTGCGGCGTTAGATAAGGGATGAGTTCGGCATATTACTTGGTCTCCCACAAAGAATTCGGCTATCCTCCTACCCCTGTTATAAGCCCTACTCAGCTTTTCCCTCTCCTTATCGATAAACTTTGCGATCAATTCCCTTAACGCGTCTAACCTTTTCATACGGTTTGCCCACTCTTCGGTACTTCCCTCTACGAATAAGGGTGTTTCGCATTGCCCTGGTTCGCGGCGGAAATGTCCGATGGTTGTGGGGTGTCGACCATAGTTTAGAAAGGCTGCGGACGTTTTAAGGGTGGACTGGGTGGCTGACGCAACTCCGGCAGGTGTTTGTCCCATTCCTGATGGCTGTCTACGTACATCGCGATCATAGTCTTAAGCGTACGATTGATTCGCTCGACCTGATTGGCCTGAGCGTGGTACGGCGACGTGGTGATGTGTGTCACTTCGTAATCGGCCAATGAACGCGTTAGGTACTTGTTCACGAATTCCGTCCCGTTGTCCGTCAGGAGGAACTGAGGCGTCTCCCAGCGGAACAGTACGAGCTCTTCGAAAGCCTGAAGAACGGATTTCCCGTCCGCTTTGCTTAACGGTTTGACTTCTATTCTCCTGGTGAATAGGTCTTCGAAGACCAGCAGGTATTTCGACCGGGTCTTGCTGCGGGTGAATTCCATCAGGTCGGCTGCCATTACTGACCACGGCTGTTCTACAACCCGTTTTCCCATAAGGCCAACGAGGGCCCGTTGTGAAATCTTGTACTTCTGACAAATGATACAGGAGGAGACGTGCCGGTATACATCGTGGTACATTCCAGGCCAGAAATACTGCATCCGATCATACGTCTTCTCAATACCCAGGTGTCCCGAGACAAGGTCGTCGTGAGCTTCCTTCAGGATCGACTGCCTCTCTTCGTCCGGCACGACCAACTTCCAAGCATCATTTCTCCTTGTATCGGTACAGTTTTCCGTCCTCCACCTTCCATTTGCGGAACTGATTGGGGTGTTCGGCGACGCAAATACCATGCGTCCACAACTTCCTCGAGAGCGGCGATCTCTGCCTTGAATATGCGGGAAAAGGCGTCTGGCACAAGGTGGTTCTTCCCTCGTCGGTGAATTACCTCAAAATCCCATTGCTGGATTTCTGTCGCCCAACGGGCAAGTCTCCCAGTTGGCTCCTTGAGGTGTCGTAGCCACTTGAGGGCGCTGTGATCAGTGATGACGATAAACTTGTAACCCTCTACATTCGGTCGCAATTTCTTGATTGCCCAGATGAGGCTGAGACATTACCTTTCCGTAGTGGTGTAGTTTCTTTCCGGCTTCGTCAACATACGGCTGATAAAAATAATAGGGTGTTCCCCATCCTCGAACTCTTGGGTTCATACGGCCCTAATTGCGATATTGCTCGCATCGTACTGGATGCAGAAGGGCTTTGTGAAATCAGGCCGGGCCAAAACCGGTGCCGATGAGAGTGCAATTTTGATATTTTCAAAGGCCTTCTTTTGGGGTTCGGCCTGGATCTGGGCTTGTTCCTTGTGCAGGAGGGTTGTCAAGGGAGCTTTGATCTCCGAGGTGTCCTTAACAAATTTGACGTACCACCCGAACAACCCAAGCAACCGACGGAGTTGTGTGACGTGGGCTCCGGGTATATCAAGATCGGCTGTATTTTCTCCGGGTCGGATCTCAACCCTTGGCTGTTCAAAATAAACCCGAGATATTTAATCTCATTTACACAAAAGCTACACTTCTTGGGGTTGATCGTCAATCCGGCGTCAGCGAGCACCTCCGTGGCAATCACGACGTCGTCAGATACCCGATGACTCTTGGGGCTACGTCCGGGCCAAATAGGGCGTCCATAAGGCGCTGCAGAGTCGCGGGGGCGTTGCAGAGCCCGAACGCCATTCTGGTGAACTGGAAGAGTCCCAGGCCAGGTACGATGAAGGCAGTGTACTTCTTACTTTCTTTTTCCATTTTGACTTGGTAATAGGCTTGGCGAAGGTCAATCTTACTCAAGTATTTGGCACTCCTGAGACAGTCCAGTATCGTGTCCATTGGCGGTAAGGGATAGCTGTCCTTTTTCGTGACGGCGTTAACTGCTATATAATTAACACAGAACCTCTCGGTCCCATCCGGCTTCGGTACTAAAACAGGTAGGCTGCAGAATTCGTTTGCTAAGGGCTCGACTACCTTTAACTTCAGTAATTCCTGTACGGCTTCCTGAATGGCTGCTAACTTCTTCGGCGACTTTCTTACCCACTTCTGCCGTATCGGCGTCTCATCGATCAGCTGTATGTGATGCTCCGTCTTGGTGGTGTAACCGAGCACGTCCGGCGAGTATGGCGATAGGGTCTTCTCGACGATTCGGAGGATCTCCCCTCGCTCGGTGGCGTCGAGCTCAGAGATCCCAGCTGTCGGCTGATCTTTTTGAGAGTCGAATTCCCTCCACGGCCCTGCGTTCGCCCTCCACCGTCCTCGATGATCAGTGTCGATCTTAAATGCGTCCCCGAAGTCTTTTCCCAATAATATGGGATGCCTTATTTCCTTCACGGCGCGAGCAGCGACCTTGCCTAATGTGCCCTCGAGGTCAAACTGTAAGTTCAAGTACCCGAGGATTGGCGAGGAGACACCCGTGACCGTTTGGATGCTGGCTGTGGCTTGGCGCAAGCGGCTTGTGAAGCGCCTGGCAAGCTCGGGTCCTACTGGGGATACCGTGGCCCCAGGGTCGAATAATGCTCGGTACTCCCGCCCTCCTAGACTCACGCGTGAATAGTATCGGTTATCGGCTGTTAACATCGCGACCTCTTTTGCACGGCTTCCTATCGGCGGTGTTAAGCCCGCTTGGGCAACGGCTGTTGGTTTCGTCCTATCAGATGCTCCATCTCGAGCCAGGATATTCACTGCCGTTTGAACTGTGTCTAATTGCGTGAATCCATGGCCTCCTCTCTCTCTTCTTCTTCCTGCAACCACGTCGCGGCTTCGATTAATTCTATTTCCTCCATATCAAAATCATCATCCCAGGCGTCGAGATATGAGACTTTCTTCTGGACCGGCTGTTCCTGGGTTAGGTCGGCAGGGCCATCTTGCAAGACGTCACTCTACATCTCGCTGAAGTTCATATCTTGTGCCAACTCGTCCTCGACTGTAAATTTCTTCTTCTTCTGGACTATTTCATCCACTTTCTTCTTCAGCGTGACTAGGCTGAGTTTTGAAAAATCTTTCGCACTAGGGAGCCTATTACTAGCTAACTTCTGGTTCTTCCTCACGTTCAGCCCCTGCAGTAGGTTCTCCATGGTCAATTCTTCCAGCCCGATGGCGCTGCTACTCCCCAGAGGCACGACCGGCGTCCCGTTCGCCATGGCTTCCACAACTCGTGCTACCTGGCTGACATCTTTCTTCTGGGGCACCTTCACCTTATCACCTCTAGATGAACTCAGGTGGTCGGTGCTCACCGCCTTAAAACTAAACTCAGGCTTTGGCTGTCCTTGACTAGTGTTATCTCCCTTATAGTCTCGGGCGACTTTACCTCGTACTAGATCGCTCTCATCTTCCCTGTCAGTTTCAGACAGTTGCGGCAACTTTTAACCAATGGTTTCTCCCTTATGGTCGCAACTAACCGGTTATCTGCAAACTATCTTCTCAGCTTTCTTTACTGGCGGGTAGACTAGGGAGCTGATCTCCTGACTGAGTTTGTGTACTGCCAATTTCAGCTTGGGGCTCCCTATTCTAGGGATCTCGGCTGTTGGTGGCGGCTGTCTTTCGATGTCAAGTTGTGGAAACGGCTGTGGCCAAATTGGCATGGCTGTTTCGGACACGGCTGGCTCGCTACATTTGATTACTCCTGCGTTTATTAGTGGCATCTTGCCGCTCTCGCGTTTCCCAACCCCGTTCTGAACTGAGCGCAAGTTGGAGTTGCACAATACTGGAAAGTCGCGCCCTGTTGTCCGCATACTTGACATCGCAACTGTGGCATTGAGGGACACGCGTTACGACGATGGCCGGGTTGTTTGCAGTAGTAACACTGCGTCAAGTGGCAGTTCGCGGCGCGGTGGCCCACTTGATTGCATTGATAGCATGCTCCGACGTATGCAGAGGGTTGCCCTGCTACGGTTGAAGATGGCTGGTACTGTGCGGGCCATGGTTGCGGCTGTGGTGTTTGTGACATTGGCTGTTGATACGCAGGGTTCTGGTTGGGTTGCGCTGGGGTTGTATATGTGACGTTGGTATTTCGAGGTCGGTAGGCGGTTGTTGGTGTTTGCACGTAAGCACATATTTGCTCACCGTTGGCTGTTACCGGTGTGGATGCCGGGGTGGTCTGTGGACCAGGTGGTGTTGCTTGTGTGGTAATGGCGGTTTCCTCCCTTACCATTTTTTCTCTTTGGGGCGTTGAGTGTGGCGCTTGCGGCTGCAACTTCCACACTCTCCTTTATGGCTGCCACCTTTGGTTTTCGGGTCGGCGTCCACGCTGCAGCTGGAAATCTGGATTTTTCCGGCGGTGGCGGTGGTGCATAACGGCTGTCTTCCTCCGCCCGTTCTTCGTACCTCAGGCAATATTTTTTCACGTCTTAGATTTGAGTTTAGATTTGAGAAACTGACATTGTGATCGCGGGTGAGGTGCAGGGGTATTTCCCTAGGTGTCGTGCTGCTTGGCCCCGGATTGATTTGCTCGGGTACATAGTTACCGGCGCTCTTTTGCCTAACTTCATCGGCTCCGGCTGACCGTATAGGTTTCGGCGTAAAACCGTTTGGCTGTACGATTTTGAGCGGGAACCTCTGCGGAGCTGATAGCTCTGATCTACAACGATTCAATCGAGCGTAGTCATACTCGTTATCGCTGGACACGACTTGCTCTTGGTGTAACAGATCGGCTGAGTTCATCGTTAATTCGTTCGTCCTTCTCCTCGCGCCTTGGTTCTCGTGCAGCTGGATAGGTTTTGGGATAGGAAGGGGACCGCTGTTCATGAGCTGAGCTTTGACTGTGGCTGTGAGCGGAGGCAGGCAAACCCATAATCCGTTCGAGTTCGTACGACTGTCGTAGGCTGTATTGCACCCCATCTAACGTTACTTCCTGAGGGGCTTCAGGGGTGGCGTGAGGGTTATGAGATCCTCGACTCCGCGCCCGCGGCTGTAGCAAGGATTCCATAGTTGTAAGTGGCACGATTCCATGGTTATCCCAATCGTACCACGGGACATTGGCTTGCTCCTGTTGCATTAGTCGTATCCTGAACAGCCAAAGAAATTTACTGCTTTCACTTCGCGTCGAGGGCCTCGACGTGGATACGCTCCTGCTACGCGTGGCGATCGGCTGAGGCCGCTGGAAAGTTTCGCGCAAAAGGTTTTTCGCCTCCGAGAGGAGTTTGCTCCTTCTCGTAAGCGAGGAAAAAAAAAATGTCGGCGATAACGATTTAGCTGTTCTGCTGGCGATGCACGCGCGACCTTGAGACGTTTCGTACACGTCGATTTTCCACGAGCGGAAAAAACCGCAATTTTCACAATGCAAAAACAAAAAAAAAAAATTTTATTAAAAAAAAATTTTATTCGCGTTGGCTCGAAAAAAATTTTCGCCCACAAAGAAAACTCTGATTTTCACTATGTCGATTCGCGCACACTGTGTTACGGCAGTGGCTGTTGCGTTGACCACGAGACAACGTCGGCAATCCAAGATGGCCGCCGTTCGACCTCCCGCTAGCCAAAATGGCTGAGCGCGATGCGGCCGATTTTCTCGACTTCGTACGACTTTAATATTTACTGCCCGGCCCCACGTTGGGCGCCACTGTGACGCGTTGGATTTTCCGCGGGACACTGGGGACCTCCGTGTCCACCCCGTGAGGCGGCTAGGGGAATACGCGGTGGAAATTATAGAGGAAGGATGGGCGCTACGCCGCGACCCCTTAGCTCGGCTAGCTCTCGAAAGCTCCTTACTCAAGACCGTGGGATTTCGGCCGGTGCAGCAATAAATAAAAGCCTAAAATAAAACTCTTCACGATCGACTCTTTTTATTATTCTCCTCGGACACTGTTACAAAAATTACATGTTACTACGCGTCGGAGGTGTTTTCGCCGCACGCGCACTCTTTGCTCTACACGCACTCTTTTCCCACCCGGCGCGATTACAATAACGGCTGGCACTCCCCGGCTGACACTTACTTTTCCAGGCTGTACTCCTCGTCCTCACGTTCAGCGCTGGGTCGTCCTTTGTAACGGTACGGAAACTAATCGACGCGGCTGTCGGAAAATTCACCTCTTTATTTTTGACAGAGGTTGCTACTGTTGTCTCTCTGACTGACCGTCTCACGTGCTCACTACTTCAAGGCGGCAGACGTTCGGACGCTCGGCGTCGACTCTCCCGGCCCGCTGGCCCTCACTCCTTCTCTCAGTTGACTAAGTCACGTGACTCTTCCGGCGCGTAATACAAAATTATCATAATTCAACCTCGAAGGGCTGTATACAATATATGGACGCATTTCATCTCCCCCCCCCTGCGCTCTCTAATACGGCTGTTTGGAACGTTGTGGAGCGGGCTTGTAGCCTCCACTTCGTCCTAATGACGGCTGATACTCGGCTATGGAGCTCCGTAGCCTCCACTCCTTCATTCTCAATCTCTCTCTCTCTCTCTTGCGCTGTATAGGCGCAAGCACACATTCGCGCGCTCGCTCCCATGTATGCGGGCTCGCCGCTCGCTATGCCGCTCGCTGCGCCGCTGCGCTGCTACGTACCATGCTGCTGCCGCATGTGTTGCTGTCTCGTGGCGCGGCCAAGTGTCATGGCGGCGACAGTGGGCCAAGTGTCATGGAGGCGACAGTGGGCCAAGAGTCATGGCGGCGACAGTGGGCTTACGGCGAGGCCGGCGACGCTGCGCGCTTCCCGCGGCAGCGTGTGTTACTGCGGCGCTCTCTCTCTCTCTTGCACTGGCTGTGGCTCGGGCATGACGTCACGCCGGCTGTTGCTCTGCCGCGGCACTCCCGCCTTCTCGGCGCTGAGGCTTTTCCGCGGTCCTACTATGGCTGGGGTCCTTCGCCTGCAAACAACACTGCATGAGACTGGGCTTTCCTTATCTCAGCTGCAGGTATCTGCCGGAGAAGGGCACTTCCCGTCACAATCAATATACTCAATCAATTTACATTTATATATTTATAAATGCATTGAATATAAATTTGTTCATATTATATTTTTTGAGTTGGTTCGTTTTTGAAATGTGATTTTTAACTAGCTAGATGATTTTTGTATGGTAAATGTAGGCTTTCAGTTACCTCCCCTAAAAATCTACATGAGTATAGATGCAATACGACTCATCTCTGAATGGAGGCATATTCTAAAACTTACCAATAGAGAAGACTGAAAAAGAAAAGGGTTAAGATCTACCGAGGAACGAATACCTTTGATATGATAATTGATTCTTGGATTAATAGGTGGTTCGTAGTTGGATACTATTGTTGAAGAGATAGAGTAGGTGCATTCCATCTCCTTAGTCATTATACCTGTGCGAAAATCGTTAAAAAAAATGGGATACGGTACAGATACATACGTATATACTAATTGGCACAGAAAGCATAATTGCACACAGAACCACTTCAGGCTAGACCTCCACAACGAGGCACTATGATGCATGAATAAATTGAAATCAGAGGTAATGAAATAACAAACAGGTTTGTCGTCCTAGAAGAACTCCAGATCAGAGGTCTAGAAAGGCTAGTCAAGGGCAGGATATTATCACAATAGATTGAGTTAGCAACGAGCCAAGTATACAAATTTATTATAAAATATAGAGCAATTACCAACTATTGAAACATAAACATCATTTCATATTATATATGCGTGTAGACACTAAATTTGTACATCACTCATGTTTTCAGATTTTTCAATAAAAATTAGTTGCTTGTTGTTTCGCATATAATTCAGTATGTGATTCTTAGAGAAATCAATGTTTATGATCTTAATCTTTTATGATATTTTCATTGTTAGGCCATTGTGAAATGGATTAAGTGTTATATCATAAATCGTGTTTTGATAAATATCAGTAAGTTTTTATGTACTTATTCTATTTTTTTCAGGCAAGTAATCCAGGTCAATTTGAATATGAAGGTAGTTCAATTGGATCTGAAAGTATTTGGCAAAGAGGATCAGCATCTGATTCTATTTGTCACGCTGGACGAGTCGGTATAAATACTGATAGACCTGATGAAGCACTTGTAGTATATGGAAACGTGAAGGTAACATTAGTTAAATATTGGAAAAACTATTAAAGAATGTATACTCTTGAATAACGGAAGTACTTGCAGTGTAATTCGTAGGAGTTATGTTTAAATTATTTATTTGCATATCAATTAGTGTTTTCAAGACTATAGGATTACGTCACTTTTCTTAAGCCATGAGCTTTTTTCAGATTTTGACCATCGTCATTAAAACATATATATGATGTCAAAACTTATAAGGTAACAATAATGAACTTTTAAAGTGTTATGTGCCGATGCTGAGAGCCACGGAAACTTCAAGGACACAAAAGTATCTTGTGTCAGAAATTCTGCGGCTATCAGCGTCTTCCCTAACGCGCAAGCTCGAACTTTTGCTTACGGCGACTTCAGCGTTCGTGGTTGCTAAGTCCCATGAGGACTTATGAGTGCAACGAAAAGTACTGAACGCGCGTGGCGGAAAAAGCACTCTTGGTGGGAAAAAGAGCGCATAGTTTAACGTCTCCGCTTGACACGCGGTCCCCAGTCTTCAGATACATCTCAGAGAGTTTAGATTTAGATTTAGCAGTGGTAATCACTTAGATACATTTACATTATCATTTATTCTTTTACCGGTCTTTGCTGTCATAAGAAGGACAACAGTGGTCCGTGAGTGTCGTGTATATGCAAAAATTGTGAAAAAGCAAAATCAACAAATATAGTGTGGTCCAATCGACACATTGAAAGACTGTTATTATTTCTAAACCTTCGGAACCTTCTACATTCAGATACAATAAGGTAAGGTCATTGTTTTCCTCCAAATAGACATGATACTGCGAAAGAGAGAGACGCGAATCGAGTGTCTGAGTTTTCTCTAGTGACCTAGTGGCCAGGGTGATTCATTGCGCGAGATCCCGCTAAAAGATCATTCACTCGTAATATATTAACTCATACAAATATCATCAATAATTGTTATAGACTCCAGATTATAACGGACTCACCAATAGAAGTATTCGAGAAAGTATCAATCGAAACAGTTGAAAATTGAAGAAAACTCCCAGAGGTAACCAACACCTATCAATACAGTGCAACTTAATGAAATATCTCATGGGAATACCCATAAGAAATCAGAACGTCATAACAATAGCGGATGCTTTAACAAAACACCTAATTTGCCAATTTGGAGCCCCACGAGCAATATTATTAACGATGAAAAATTTACATACATACAACACGTACATGAAAGACCTAGTGGTGTCTCGATGAAAACAAAAGCTCTCGTCGGGGAAAGACAAATATAACAAAAGATCAAGTCTAAAAAACAATATGATGTTTACAGAAAAAATCTCAGAAAATTATAGTGTTCACTGGTCAGAAAAATGTAATTTTGGAATACCCGAATGGAAAACGAATAAGAAAATACATCGACAAACTTAAACCCGCCATAAAAAACACATGCAACGAAGAAAACGAAGAATAATCATAGAAATAATGTTCCATTTGCAGAATGCACCTCACCAAGACGATGCTCGCATTGCTCATCCTGATCATGTTGACCAAAGCAAGACCAAAATTCCAACAAGAACGAATTATACCCAACCCCGGAATAAATTACTTCAAAAAATCTAACATGCTGAAAAAAGAAACAGCAAACTGGAAAATTACAGTATACATAGAAGCAGATGCATGTTTGAAAGTACACAAAACTCTGGAACAATATCACGAAATACTTGAGAAATGTCCAACAATAATGTCCGAAACGTTATGCCGAGACATATAGTAGACATATAGTATAATCGAGACCAAGGAAAAGACACTGGACGACCTACAAGAAAGGATAAAAGACGCCATGGACATTATAAAAGATACCAATCACCCAGCACTAAGACTTCCAAGAAGCATAAAGACCAAACGCCTAGCACCCCTAGGAATAGTTGGAACGTTAAGCAAAAGCCTTTTCGGCCTCGCAACTACGGAAGAAATAAATAAAGTAAACGACAACATCGACCGAATGTTCAACGACCAAACAAACATGGTATAACTAATAGATCAGAGCTCGCACGTAATCTCCAATCAATTTGAAGAACTACGAAATATGACTCAGAAAAATTAACTGACGTTATCAGAGTTCCATCTCACATTTAAAACGGCTCTATATATGATATCCGAAAAGATGTACGAAACTGGTTCACAACAACCGACATACATGGATCACTTGATACGCTGAAATGAAAAGTTCTTAGACGTGAAACATGACCTGAAACAAGGAAAAATACACCCACGACTAATAGAAAAGAAGGCTTTGCACCAGATGACGGCCGATGCGGTCATAATAAAGAAACTAGAATTGCCGATATCAAGTGAAAATACAAGAGTAGAAGAAATCATTAAAATCTCAAAAATAGACGCCATACATCAAAACGGTTGAACCCTGGCCATGATCTAAATATCTTTAGTAGGCAGGACATCTTATCAAACCTACAAGCTACATTCAGTGCCAATCCATAACACATACATAGCAATCAGCACGGACCAACAAATATTCATGAAATTCAACACAGACACAAGTTTTATATGCATAAAAAGACATAATGCATAAATATGTTCCACTCTGGCACCACTTCGCAATATACCAAACACACATGACTGCGAAATAACGATGATCCTGAATTCAACCAAGGACATTTTCAACAAATGCATCATTAAATACTATACAGAGAGTACGGCCAACTGGAAGTATCTGACATATGACAAAGCCTGGTTATACTCAACCATGACAACTGAACCTCTCTACATCACATGCGCAAAAGAAGATACGATCAAAATTCTTTTAAGTGGACCCAGAACGATAAGACTGTCGCCGGAATGTGTAAGAAAAACAGACGACACAACCATACATGGAACAGAAACAGAAATAAGAGATACGTTCTATGTGTATAAACCGTAAATAGACGTAAAACTTGAAGAATTGTATGAACATGCATACCGAGACCATGCAAACACAGGCCTGACCTACTTCGAACTCGAAAATATAATCAGACAAAAGCGACCACAACAATAACAAATCACTAAAAGAAATAACAGAGAAAATAAAAAGAATCGCCGAACATAAGAGATAAACCGACGAGAAACACTCACTCATATACATTGGATTCACCCTTCAAGGAATCATAATGATAATCATCAAATTGATGATAATAATAAAACTCTTGAATAAATTATCACACCATGCTTAAGACCAAACAAAGGCAAAATAACATCGAATAAAAATAATAAATCAAAACGGATTAACACCTCTTAAAGCAACTCGCGAGAATCCAAACTGACCATCATAAAAGAAACGGACCAACACAAGACCAATAGGGAACCCACTCTTCCCATGCGAATAGCTGAAATACACTAACATAACGATCTCAAGACATAATGAACAAATGAATGACTAAACAATTGTTTTAATTCGTGATAGAACAATAGACAACCTAAGGAAAACATCAGTACCGATGTTCTGCAAAGCTGATATACCCATCTGGACATTTTGAATTGATTGGGCCCCACAAGCAATATATATAGAAGATTACTTCTACTACTTTGATCCAACCAGCAGAAGAATTCAGTACCGAAAGAGAGATCTCTAAAGCAATTAAGGACAATTCTAATGCAACAAAATATATTACAAAGACCCATACTAAAAATGCAAGGAACAAGAGGCAAAAGACTCACAATCACCATCAACAAGCGATGAACCGACCAAGACCTTCAAATCAGAAATACATGTAGTGGAAAACAATCAGACCAACAACAAATAAACTAACTGAGTATTCTCTGTACTGCCATCAGAAGACAATAACAAAGAAAAAATAAAATGTTCTTCGACCACTTTGCTCAATTCAGATGCTTAGTGTACTATGAAACTGAGTACAACCAATATGGAAACCAATATGGAAACCAATATGGACTTGCATTTGGATACATGCATTGGATATGTACAAAACTTCAATGATGAAGATACAAGAAAAGCTACACTAAAAAGCGAGGCCAAGTAAAAAACCAAGTCGGCAGATCCAAGAACAGCACCACGGAACGCCAAGAATAACGCGAAAACTATATGAGCTGCAACACCAACATAATTCCTTACCCTGACTGATCCCGTAACCACATACTTAAACATAGTATAAAGTAAAAAAATTGCATGTCCAATGAAAAAAACCGAAAACAAAACTCGACCTTATGTTTGCAGAAAGATGGCAGCCCTGAACATCACCTACAGCATCGATACCGAATTATACAATTATAGCACCGATAAGATGGTGGACCTCAAACGTAATATGATGAGGAAAAATACTTCTGTAGTCTCACAGAGAAATTGCAAGGAAAATAGCAGAGGTGTTGAATGGATCTGGCTCATACGAAGATACACCCAAGAAAAATACACACCTCCAAGCAAAAGGCCGATGGAGGCGCAGAAAAGACCCAACGAGGACGACACAACCAAAAAACGGTTCTGCGTCTAGTACCGCACAGATACACCAGGCAGACGGTACTCCACTGGTCGGTAGGCCACTGGACCAGATCTACTTTGTCGTAATGGAAAAGTACAAGAAGCACGAAGGCACGACAAGCTCATGGCCTTCACGGAGGAAGATACTAAGTGGGCCATGAGCCTCTGTAATCTGAGGTACAAACTGAAGTGGGCCACGCCGCAACGTCTACCAGCAAACACAAGGAATGTTGAGTGGGAGTTTCAGTGAGCAGGAGCACGAGGACCAGAACTAACCGCTAGTGATGGCCATAGTCATCGAACACTTGATAAAAGAAACAGGAAAAGTGAATCTGGACCTGACTCTAGATTAACGGACCATTAAAAGTTGTTTTTTTTCCCTAGGTTTCATCCATCCCTATAAAAGGTATGAATTACTTCCTTTCCTCTTCAACCCCAAACCGATTCCTGACCTTCACATACACATATAGTATATAAGTAAGAGATAACAACACTCCCGGACTACACGCGCATTTGTGTGGGGGAGGGTATTATGTGCCTATGCTGAGAGCCACAGAAACTTCCAGGACACAAAAGTTTCTTGTGTCAGAAATTCTGCGGCTATCAGCATCTTCCCTAACGCGCGAGCTCGGACTTTCGCTTACGGAGATTTCAGCATTTTTGGTTGCTAAGTCCCATAAGGACTTATGAGTGCAACGAAAATCACTGACCGCGCGTGGCGGAGAAAGCACTCAGGCCTGCCTAAAAGGGTTTGTCATCTTCAACATTACACGTCTTAAGTATTAGGTGAAAAAGATACAGAAAGCGAGTGTTAATTTATAGCCTCTTCTGCTGATTCCGCTGTATTCCAGACTCTATGCAGTAAAATAACTTGAACGAATTGAAGAACGCTGAAACCAGGTCACAGTTCATTGTAGATTGTATAGTGCGAAAAACATCAAGCTGCTTGCATTTCTATTTTTGATTCCTTGATCCTACTACACGAAATTTTCACAAGGAGGCCGTATGGTTATTTAATATTACAAACTCCGTTTACTGTACTAGTTCCTGCTACTCTCCCCCTCGCGTCACTCATGTGATTCATTTAATTTCTCTTATTTTCTGAATTCAACATTTTATTTGAAAGAATGATTAGTACTAAGATTTGCTATATTTATGGTGTAGGAAGGGACGAACGTATGCAAATGCGAAAAACTTGCTCTAATCAGGAGTATAATTAGACTAATTTTAAAAAGTATTTACTTTTATTTGTTTTGATTTAAAAAAATATCTGAATTTTTTTTTAATAACTAATAATTTTTTTTAATAAAAATTAATTTATACTATCGGAAAAAGCATGATTTAAGCCGGAGAATATGTTTGTCTTTAGATATGAGTCTCCAAAAACGATGTATCGATAATGTGTTGGCTTATTTCCTTGGCCATAATAAACATGAGATGGAATGGTTGCAAAAATGACGTTGTGCAAATGACCACACAGTGTGTAAGTCTCTCCCAAATAAAGTTAAGATTTAAATAAGGACCAACATTATTGCTGATTATAGCGACAAGTTGTCAAATCTAGAGATAACGAATATTTGTCTGCAACACAGATATTTAGGACTTATTTTCGCTTTGCCTCCGAAAATCGTTTTTAAAATTAATTGATTCTGTTAATGGTAATTGATCGTCGTACCCTAACAGTCAGAACTGTGTATACAATCAAAACGGTTAACGGCCTGATAGTTTAAAATCATTAGAAATTTAAATATTTATTGATAATTTTGCGATCACAGACTGTGTTTACGGATACGCGCATGACACGAGCCTTACTTTTATACGCGACCTTTATCAAAGTGAAATTATCACGTAACAAATCTCCCGCACAAGTGCGCTAGTAACACTATCCAAAAACACAACACAACAAACCACGATTAAACAAGAAAGAATAGTGAGTTAGTAAATTCCGACAAGCTTTCTCAAAACAAGGGTAAACCAACATAAGTACTACTGGCTATATCAGGCACATAGGGCAAAGCGAACCTATCCTTTGGTCTTTTACAGTATTACCCGTAATTGAGAAAATAAATGTTACGCGAGATCGAAAGAGTAAAAATTTATCATTCTCTACCCAGTTTCGGCTAATCGTACTAATCCTGGGTACTACTCACGTTGAATTCCTGCAGTGGTTGGAGACAGCCCTGAGATGCAGAGACAGGCCAACAAGTGGTGTGTGTAATGTTGAGTAGGGGAAGAACCGTCTTATTGGACAGTGTAAGATAAGACTGATGAATTACGCGCTTGCCTCGAGGTGCTAACAAAAGGCGGCTGGAGTTCCAAAAAAGACTCAAAGGCGCATTTGCATTTATCCTGTATTATCTCCTACGCCGGAGCTGCGGTGAGCGATCAGCTAAATACCGCTCCTAAAACCGATTTGTGTTGGTATTTTAGTGTACCTGTGCATTGCATTGTCTAGCGCCCACTAACATACCAAAACATATGAGGTGCGCGGTAGGACGTGTGCTTAGCAAAATTGTAAGGGAGGAGGAAAAAACTAGCACGCCAGACAATTGTACTGACTGTCCGATATATATCGGTCGTCACAATATATATATGTATATATATTAGGGTGACAGCGCCTGCATCAACGTTAAAAAATCCAAAACGCGGACCCCGCAAAATGTAGCCTAGAAATCAAGGAATCCAACGCACTTTTCCTTTTTTTAAATAAACAATTTTTAATGTTGTCGCTAGAGCTTTTATGTTTAAAGAGGAAATAGCGGGGGTCAAGCAGGTAGCTTTACTTTTTCGACGAGAACGTCAAATTGGATAAATTTATCTAAATTTTTCTTTCATAATCCATTTGAAAATGTATCGAACAATAGATTGATGTACTTTTGGCCCAAAAAGTTAATATTTAACCGAACGAACAGGTGCAAATTTCGTCGAAAATGCTGGTTTTTTGAGTTCATTATAGGTAACTTCTACTACTTGTAGAGCTACAAAATTTTAACACAATATCCTTATGTCCTTGTAGAATTGATTTAAAAAAAATTTCCAACAAATTGTAATTCTATCATTGTCAAATATCTAAATGATTAAGGAGTGTTCAGTTTAAAAAGTAGGTGAAAGAAGTAAATTTTTTCAAGGGTTAAGCTGACATGATACTTTAATGGCCCTTGCACCCGTGCAAAGAAACTCCAAGACATGATATCGGTATGCCTCTCTCTTCCTAAAACTACAATTATTTAAAAGTAACGAGCGCTGCTATTTCTTATTGATGTATTATTCATAATAATGATTTTAATTGTTGGGGTATACCAACGACACACATACAGAAGTACGGACGCCTTTAGATATTCTCTCTACCTGCCTATAAAGGAAAGCAAGCCGTTTTATGATCGCTTCTCCTTAAGACAAAAAAAACTATTATATTGCTTTCCCTATATACACAAGGAGTTCCGAAGAATCCTGTCAGTTTGAAGCTAGCCATCACCATAGGCAGTCACATCATTTTTGCCACATCAGTTCAAGTTTACATATTGTGTCACATGCTTTTTTTATATATATTGTTTACTTCCACATTTTTATATTATTAATAAAGTTATTTTAATAATATCTAAAATTTATTTATACATAACCAACATTAATAATACCACTTAAATTAAAAAAACAGATGTAATTTACTTATTTTCTTTAACATTTTGTGTATTTTTAGTATTATGAAATGTTTCTGTATTTTTTAAATATTGTAAATTTTTATTAATACATACTACGGAATTGTTCATAAAATTATCTGTTGTTGAATTTGAACGATGAAAACTAAAGCATTTTTTTATTTACTGGAAAAGTAAATCGTCTGTAATTTTTTTCATTCAAGTTTTATTAAAATCAGTATTTTATAGATTATAAAATTGTGGAATATATTTATGAAATCAAATATATTTTATAATATTTAATTTAAAATTTCGGTAGTAGAATTTTTCTATAACCTCATGTCCCGAAAAGGATTATCCACCTTAAACCCTCAGTAAACTCTGACACGTTGACCCTACCATAAAAATAGGTAAGGATATTTATGAGCAGTACCCTCGATCATAACGTTCGCATTGTTATGTGGGATTGCTCATTAAGTTTTTCAGGCATTATCCTTCTTAGGTCACAAATATTAAGAAAACTTTAAATGCTCAGCGACAACATTAAAAATTGTTTATTTAAAGAAAGGAAAAGTGCGTTGGATTCCTTGATTTTATAACGTTGATGCAGGCGCTGTTACCCTAATATATATATATATAAGCTCACTTCTCGCATACGCGGATCGCCGCTTAGAGCCATGGCGAGGGGAGTTTTCTTTCCTCAACAACTCCATTGAAAATCATCGGAAGGACATCGGACAAAAAAATTTATACTCAGTTTATATAAATTTTTTTGTATTGTTTCTGAATCACCGTGTATAATTCTCGCACTAGCTCAAGGGCCTCTGCTCTATCTCTCTTAAACATTTTCGCACTAGCCACCAGACAATAGTAGAAAAGTAAGTTTAATTAGGCTACATATTAGCTCTCGGTCTTCATATAGCTCATGAGAGAGAACTCTCTCTCTCTCACTCTCTCATCCTGGATATGCTCATCTACACCGCGTCTGACCTGAAGAAATCACTGACTGCATAGGCTAAGACGGATAAGAGGGTTACGCGGGATGAAGAGCGTGTTGTTCCTGACAAGAAAGAGATAACAAACTAACTTTAGGTTCCTGTGCGAGTCTCTGCTCTTAAGGCATGAATCGCGAGGGGCTCACCAGGGTTATTTAAACACTTGAGATAACTCTATCCACTCTTACTACAGTCGCTCCAAAAGTAATCTATAGTTCATCTACAATAGTCTCTCATGGCACGGCATCACTCAGGTGGTTTAATGACATCAAGAAACCAGATTGTCGATATAGTAATACAAAGCAAGTTAATTCCATCTTCACCGAGGAAGAATACTGTGTTACGAGTTAATATAAGATGCGTTTATTCCGGCCGCATGATAGAGAGTATAGCACTACAGCTATCATCTGATATTTTGTGCGATTTAATCATTGAAAAGAGTTGATTATTTTGAACATTCAGAGTAGCCAGTTAGTGGGGTCCAGTAACACTGCAATACACAAATCTAATACGTGACACTAAACCAAAACAGAGCGCCATACGCGATATATTAGGGCAAGGAGAATGTACTATTATAAAAAAAAATTGGTAAGATCGGCTGTAATCTCATTGAGATAATTGAGGTACCAAAAATTTATTTATTTAATATAGGGTAAAAGTGACAAAAAATTGATCCCATTTTTTTAGTAAACAATATAACAAACCAAAAACATATATTTTTGTATTTATTAAAGGCACATCTGTGCAAAATTTCAGCTTGATTCATCGATAATACAATTATCGATGAATCATATCCTAATATGGCATACGTGGTTTTGCTAAAACTATAAGGATTTTCTGTATGACAGTTGTGCCTACAAATGATTTTTAAATTTCATCAATGAAGAAATTTATTATATACTTACTTTTCACAAATTTATAAAGAAAGTGATCTATTATTTTTTTAAGTTTACTAAGAATTAAACTGCATTTTATTATGTAAAGGTAACTGGCCATATAGTTCAACCAAGCGATGCCAGGGCTAAGCAGAATATTCAAGAGATAAACACACGAGAACAGTTAAAAAATATACAAAGGTTGCGTGTGGTGCGCTATCGATATGCACCCGAATTCGCTCAGCATTCAGGATTCGACGTTAAAATGTATGAAGACACCGGCGTAATCGCTCAAGAAGTGCAACGAATTTTACCTGATGCCGTGTTACCTACTGGAGATGTTACTTTATCCAATGGACATAAAATAGAAAATTTCTTAGTAGTCAACAAGGAAAGAATTTTCATGGAAAATATTGGAGCTGTAAAAGAGCTATCTAAGGTATATTGTTCTTTTGAAAAGATAACTTATTATGAATTATATGGCTTTGGAAATTACTGACATAATATTCTAAAATTGCAGGTCACGAATAGTCTCGAAACCAGAATAGATAAATTAGAAAAAATTAATAAGCGTTTAGCTAAATTAAATAAATGCGACAGTATGATATATTCCGAAAGTTCAGTATCTCATTTTCCAAATGATACAGTATCATTGAATAATTTGAGAACTAGAAAAAGTATATTAAAAAAATCTGAAATAGACGGACAATTTAATTGTTGCGCCGAATTCATAAGAATCCTTCTTGTCATCTTGATTGTCATCCTAGCTTTTTGGTAAATGTATATCTGATGTTATTTAATGTTACGAGTTTCAAGCAAGTTGTCTTTTATTTGTAGCTAGCTGGTAGTACATGATTAAAAGTTATTTTTAATTAATGTCTAAATAAATTATTGTGATGTTTATTGTCATTAAATGTTTACTGCAATTACATTTTAATATAATTAATGTTGGTGAGCTTGCAGTATGCAAGCTCACCAACATTAGTTATATTAAAAGTAGGTCATTTCTTATTTCAAAGAAAGGCTATAGCGGGATAAGCATGTAAAAACTGCCCTAACCTGAATCTTAATTTGAACCTAGCTATTCCAAAAGAACGCATTTAAAGACCTCTAGGTTTAAATCTAACGTCCCTAGACTTAAAAACGTGTTTTTTTTTAAAAACATTTTTTCTGTTTCACGGGTTGCTCCAAAAAATCTGAAAAAATTCATGAAAATGTATTTCCTAGTGAGGAACTACCCTGATTTTTTTCAGTTTTTAGAGACCAAAATCGGACCCAGGAAAAATATTTTAATTTTTCAATCATTTTTTAGGTTATGTAGATTATATTTGACTAAGATTCAAATAACTCTATTTTATGTGTTTTCCCCCTCTTTCGAATACTGCTTTCAGATATATCATTTTCAGACCGGAACAAGCTCAAAAATCGAATAAACCATTTATTTCGCCTATTTTTTGCTTTTTTCGGGTACATGACCTGAGCAAATACGAATATTCTAAAGGCGTCACGTGATTCAAAAGTATTCTAAGACTCCATCTCATATATAAAAAGCTTTTAGAAATAGGGACTACATCCCTGAAGCTCTAAAGGACCTAATCCGATCAAATTTATCTACATGGAAAATGATTTATTGAAGTTATGTTAAGATATTTATCGTTATAAGTAATGTTGAAATAAATTATATCAAATAAAATATTTTTTAATAGCTAATCCAATACCACATTTCTAACAGAAATTGAGGCGATGTTTGTAAAAAAATTTTTTTTTGCTATCTTGCGCTGCTCCCGCAATTAGTCAGAATACGATCACAAAATTGAGCATGGCAACCTCAGAAGTTCCAAAGATGGAACTCTAAACGTTTTAACCAAAAAATAAATTACATTTCTGAATCTGAGTAGTTTTGAATGCGCAAGCAGAAAATAAATTTTTTTGTTCTTCATCTTAAACCTCTGAGTCACCAATGCTCAATTATATTAATGTAATAAAATTAATGTACATAAAACTAATAAAATAATTATTTATTATTAATGATATAAATAAGACTACATTGATTGAAATTATAGTAGATTTCATCACTATCTTCCTCTATAACTGCATCAATGTCTATATTTGAAAATAATTCAGACAAAACTTTTGCTGGTCTAATGATTTTTGATGTGACTGTGTCAATGGATTACGAACTGTAGGTTCCTGTTCTCATATTGCAGCAGTCATATATTATCTAGTAATGCTAGATATAAATCAAATATAATCAAAATTTATTTTCTGCTTGCGCATTCAAAACTACTCAGATTCAGAAATGTAATTTATTTCTTGGTTAAAACGTTTAGAGTTCCATCTTTGGAACTTCTGAGGTCGCCATGCTCAATTTTGTGATCGTATTCTGACTAATTGCGGGAGCAGCGCAAGATAGCAAAAAAAAATTTTTTTACAAACATCGCCTCAATTTCTGTTAGAAATGTGGTATTGGATTAGCTATTAAATAATATTTTATTCGATATGATTTATTTCCACATTACTTATAACGATAAATATCTTACCTCAACTTCAATAAATAATTTTCCATGTAGATAAATTTGATTGGATTAGGTCCTTTAGCGCTTCAGGGATATAGTCCCTATTTCTAAAAGTTTTTTATATATGAGATAGAGTCTTATAATACTTTTGAATGCTTTGACGCCTTTAGAATATCCGTATTTGCACAGATCATGTGCCGAAAACAAGCAAAAAATAGGCGAAATAAATGGTTTATTCGATTTTAAGCATGTTCCGGTCTGAAAATGATATATCTGAAAGCAGCATTCGAAAGAGGGGGAAAACACAAAAAATAGTTATTTGAATTTTAGCCAAATATAATCTACATAACCTAAAAAATGATTGAAAAATTAAAATATTTTTCCTGGGTCCGATTTTGGTCTCTAAAAACTGAAAAAAATCAGGGTAGTTCCTCACTAGGAAATACATTTTCATGAATTTTTTCAGATTTTTTGGAGCAACCCGTGAAACAGAAAAAATGTTTTTCAAAAAAACACGTTTTTAAGTCTATAGGGACGTTAGATTTAAACCTAGAGGCCTGAAAATTTGGATCAAGAGGTCTTTAAATGGGTTCTTTTGGAATAGCTAGGTTCAAATTAAGATTCAGGTTAGGGTAGTTTTTACATGCTTATCCCGCTATATCCTTTGTAACGCGTATTATCAAATTAATTGAATGAATTCTTTATAAAATAAATATATATTCTTTGCAGGGCAATTATCTGGTACTGGCAAATCCATCATTATTCACATACATCACTTAGAAATTCTGACTTTGAGAATGGTATGCGCCGAGAATGGTGCTATAGAGTTAACAAGGCACAGCAGCAAACACAGATTACAAAGGAACAAAATAATCCAAACTTTTTCTTAGGTGTAACACGCTACACGAAAAAAAACATGCGATTTCGTGCATCCTCTGTTCATGCTTAAAACGTTTGTATACTCAAACAATATATTTGCTTTTACAGTTCATCACTCTCATGTCCTTCTTTATTTATACCCCGAAATAGCCATTGTGCCTACATCTTCTCATACTTGTTGGATACGTATACATTACGAACGTCCTCCGATTTTATAATTAATAAACCATCGACATATGCACAATTAGTAATAAGATATTTTTTAATCGTCCCTCTTCCAGAGAAATCTAGACGTCTTCCGTCTTTCCCAACCACTACTGTATCTACCTTAATAAAAATTTCATGATACTTTTCTGTTCACTACATTCTGTAACATACTTTCTAAATGGAGCCCAATACAGATTTGTCTCACGGTATTCTATTGTAGATAATTTTACGTTATTATTTTGATTTAAAAGTTCGAATTTTTTTCATAATAATATAATAAACATAAAAATATTTGTTTTTCAATTCGTAATGTTTTTTTCTGAACAATTTTATAACTCTATATAAGGAAATTTCAATAGACTATTACTATTTAGTAGACTTTCAATCATACTTAAATCGTCAATTTACTGGTCGTTGCTACACTCAAATATCATGTATATCAAATAAAGTAAATGATGTAATGAGAATACAAGTATTAAGTTTACACTATTTTGCAATAATAGTCAAATAATACATAATGCATAATATATATATATATATATATATATATATATATATATATAGAATCTGTCTTTCTCAGAGAGTGAATTGAGAAATTGTAACGAATATAAGTTTTGATTTTTTTTCAGAATATTTGTGATATAATGAATTTGCCGAGAACAATGAATTACCGCTAAATGTCTAAAAAAGTGAAAAGAATTATAAGATAATCCTAGTAGTAACGTATATACAACATTATATCAAGACTTTAAAAGTGCACAACTGCTAACAATTAATGTGCAGTGACAACTCCTCAGCCGATATTTCAAACAAGCAAACATTGATTAAGTATTCAAAGTTACTTATTTATTCGTAATTCTTCACAGAGGTTGATTCTTCAATAGAATTTAATAGAATTCCAATAAAGGATTATTTACAAAGAAAAATATTTTATAATGTCCAATAGTACTCGCGCAAACAAATTGAATTAATTATAAATTAAAGCGAATAGAAATTGTCAAAATAAATATATAATACATGTATATGTTTCATTTTATATTATATATATATATATATATATATCCTCATTACAGTCAAAGAAAGTATTAATAGCAACATACAGTAGTATTACAATGATATAAGTTGTCAATTGCACTTAATACATCATAAAATAATAGATCTATCATGCAAGGAAAAGAAAATTAAAAATTTAACATATATTAACTCTATTTTATACTATTTTGCACTTGATTTTATGATAGCTAGCACATTTTTCAGATTTTTAAGAAGACGCGTAATATATGTATAATGAAATTTTTATTTTGTTTTATATTTTAATTTAATTCTTTTTAGTTTTCTTAAAAATTTAAATCTTTTATGAATGGAAAGGTTATAAATTACCGAACTACCACCTTAGACCATAACTTACCATTTTAGAGAACAATTTATATAAATGAATGTATGCTATAAATGATAAGATGTAGATGAGTTTAATTTGCATTAAAGATTTAAAAATGAAAGGAAATGTCATTTTTGCAAGACATACTTACATTTCGGAACACTCGAGTTCCAAAACTTCATGGATATAATAATTAAATATTTTTCGGTTATTGTCAATGTCAAGTATATCACACAGATTTATTGTTGAACTAAAAAAATTACATTTGTAAAAGTTACAGTTACTTTTAAAACATGTACAAAGGCGCGTTCTCAAGTTAAAATAAGGAACATTGTATTTACGTAGTATATAGCTTTCAAAATAAACGGAATGTATTTAATTGTATAATAATATATTTGCTCAGTCAGTATTATAAAATAGTTCATTTCTAAATGACTTTTACATTTCTCAACGACAAAAGAAAATTGTTTAAAACCCTGTTTTCATAACTGCATGTTGGCATCTTATTCCAAATAAAAAATGTATATAAACAGTCATAAAAGCATTATAAGTAACTGCACGTTAAAATATATTTCTAAGTGCGTATGTATGCATATATATATGTATATATATATATTTGGAGTAACAATGTTCCATGAATTTTCAAAAATTGTTCCTCTGTTAATCTCAAACGATAGTTCAGTATTCACCTAATTAAACACTTTTTCGAAAAATAAACGTCATTTTCTTTCAGGCTCTCCTAGTCTTGCTGAGTATTGTCCTTGAGTTAGTCGACAGATATTTGTTAAGTTGAGAGGACCATACAAATAATTCATCATAAATACATAATATAATAGTTTATATACCCGTTAAAAAAATTACAGCGTTCAACTGCAAGTTCAAACTAACGTTATATGACAAATTTATTCTTGTGCAAATTCTCGACATATCTACTATCGCTGAGTTTAATATTAAATGATTCAAATTTTTTTAGTAAATGTAAAAGTACTTGCTTTGTTGCAAATTAATAAATTGAAAAAGGAAGTCAATCTCGTCAGTAGATAACTAACTTTTTTTAAAGAGGAAACATTTACAATAATTGATGAAGAACGTGCCACCCTAATTTATATATAGGCATATATGTATATAATATATATATATATATATATATATATATGTATAGGTAACACACTCACACTGTTCTGACAAAATAAGTTTAGTGTTTTAGAAAAGCATTTAGCATCGACTATCGTAATAAGTAATTAGATTTTGATTGGAACCGCTATTATTACAGAGGAAATGATTTTCAAGTATTTGCTTCATCATCGATCTACCTAAAATTCGATTTACTTAATCAAGAATCAAGTAGATCTTTATATTAATTGAAAATTATTTTATCTGAACAATATACGTGTATATACACTGGTGTGTTTACGAAATGTAAAACGTACATCGGTTGCACAGCGAAATTGGCAAATTCAAATTGCGAGTTTGCATAACAAAGAAATTAATTGTAAAAGAGTATAACCTTAATATTAAAAAAACTGCAAGAACAGAATAGCAGTTCCGTGTTCAATATTGTCTGTGCAATTACTTATGTAATTGGTTACTCTCTCAATTTCAAAGATAGAGATCGTCACTGGCACTATAATTATATCCGCATACATGTCGACGATTCATTTGCGAAATTCGGAGAAGCAATCAACAGCAACTCTCATTTACAGTAGATTCACTTCAGTTTATAACCTGAATTGTTTTATTCACCAGGAGCTGTCGATGGAGCACGAAGTTGTCCTGGCTTTCTAGGACTTAGCCTGCGTCTAGATGCAAGTAAGCTGCTTAGTCCTTTAACTTCTTCAGGTTTTGGGGCATTCGATGGAGAAACAGTGGTAGTTTCCGTATGTGATTGTTGTTGGGGCGGACTTTCCGTCGAGTCGGCTGGTTCATCAGAAGTGCTGCTACTTGTTATGTTATCTACCGGATCTACTGTTGGAGCTTCAGTTATTTTGCGCCGTGGTAGTAAATGTGATCTTCGCGCTGCAGGAGGCAAAGGTGTTCTTGCCGTCGTTGTCTTTGGCTGAATCTGGATTCGGTTGCGATTACGTAGTTTGTTTAACGGGTTAGCAGTAGTCAAGCGTGCTGCAGGACTGGAATCTGCCGGTGCCTGTGAATATTAAGAAATAATAGCTACATATAAGATTTTACTGATGTTATGAAATACACAGACTACTTAGTGCCAGTACTTCTCTAGTTTCTTCTTCAGTACCCTCGCTAGCGGGTTCATCTACGTCGCTTTCTGATGGTCCTGGTGCAGTAGCAACGTTTTCTGTTGTAGTCGATGTTACTTCTTGGCCTGGTCTGGGTCTGAGATTCAATCGACCAACTCCGGGCTTGATAATTGGTTTAATTAACGGCTTGACTCTTGCTCTGCTCACTGCTAATTTACCCGGCGAACGCTGAGATTGTGGCTGTACTTCGCTGTGATTATTATTCTCCTGCTCTGAGCTTACTGTTGAAGTTTGTTCGGTTACAACTGCTGTAAAGAGATCACTCGTTAAAGTGATAAATATATAGATTGACCATTCAAACCAAAAGATTTGTGAATGTAATAAATGTATGATATACCTTCCTCTGTAGATGACGAGCCTGGAACTGACACTACCGGCCTGTTACCGCGACGCCTGTTTGCATTTCCAAGCTTGTTTAAACTGTTTAGTCGATGAAGGGATGATCCAGCAGGATTATTCGTTTTTTCTGGACTCTTGGTTATCTGTTTCTCAGTAGTTGGCGGTACAGTTGTACGGGTTTGTGATCCAGAACGTGCAGAGTTTGCCCTATAACGTCCACGTCCACTTAAAGACTTTGATTCTACATTTAATTTGTCAGTGTTTTCTTTTTGCAAAGAGGGTTCCTCCAGTGAGCTTGGAACCGTTTGACTACCCGATTTATATAATGAAGGCCTAGCACGCTTAAAGCCTCCAGTACCTAAAGTACTGTTGGCTCCAAAACGACCACGTGACCTCTGGGTTGCCGTAGCAGTTTCTGTAGAAGTGCTTTCAGTACTCGTCAATAATGAGCTACCACCAATATGTGACTTAAATTTATTTCGAGAAATCGTTGGACTGTTAATACTTGGTCTCCTGAATTTCGTACGAGAGGTCGAGGCAACGCTTGGTTCTTCAGAGCTTATTGGTGTTGTAGTTGTGATTGTAGTTGTCGCTAAACTACTGGTAGTACTGGTTGAAGTTGTTGTAATTAATACACTAGTTGTCGGGATAATTGCATCATCAGACTCAGTAGCTGCGAACGTCGTTTCCGGTAAGTCTGTGGTAAGATTATCACTGCTAGCATCAGTAGTGTCGCCTGCATCCTCTCCATCCTTAACAAAATCTACGAGGTTGCTACGACCTTGTTGCAGAAAAGCATACAGATCTAATGCTACTTTGTCCATAGCGTCGGGTACTTGAGTCACAGGGCTATCTGTTGTATCAGTAACGAGTTCGGTAAACGAATCTTTCTCATTAGCGTAACTTCTTGGACTTGAATTCGCAGAAATGGGAATAGCCGCATTCTCGATATCTTTATTTTGATGCGATTGATGACGCAATTGGGATTGGTTTCTATTATACTGGTCTATGTTCTAATGATATAAATGCTTGATTATCCATACATTATACAATTACCTAAATGCAAATATTTTGAAAAGTTCTTACTTCATATTGTGCAGCTACAGGCAACTTTTTTAACGGAACTTCTTCGTTGTTTTCTTGGACTGGCGTAGACTCCTGAAGCCGTTGAGGCCTATTACGGCCACGTGACAGTGCAGACGTTTTTTCTTCGTTACCCTCATTTGGTGTAACACCAAGGAATCTTACAGGTCCATTTGGTAAATTCTGCGGAAACTCTGGACCTTCTTGGAAAGGATGAGCGTCATTTCCAGATCGAAAACTGCTTGAATCAATAATTTCGTATCCAACTGTACGTTGTCGGTTTCCTCGTCCCCGATTTGCTCGTTCCGTTGTTTCAGCAACCAGGTTTGAGCGCGATCTATAAAATTTAAAGTAATATTTGTAGTAATGAGTTATAACCACATATAAAAAATATTTTCACATAACAATTAATATTATGTTCAGCCGAAAAACCACGAAAAAGTTTTAAAAAATAGTCCTTTGAGAACGTTTTTTTTTCAAATAATCCTTAATGTAATATTATTTAAATAGAAAAATTATTAATATAATAGCGCGACAAAATATTAAAAAATAAGTAATATATACGCAAGAAAATAGTTTTTCTATCAAAGCATCGTTAATATTCATAAAAAATGAATAATTACTAATATGCACAAACCTAGTAGTTAATAACAATAAGTTTCGACACATATATTTGATTTTAGAACGCGAAGGCGAGATAAAAAATATTTTAGGTTCCGCTACAACTATTTCATAGTAAAAATATTAATTTATTAGTTTAACGAAAATGGTTCTTCTACTTTTTTAATCACAGCATAAAGATATGTAAACAACTAAAAGTCAGGTTGAGAAAAGTTGTATATTGCTCTAAATAGGTCAATAAATTATCATTATTATTATCGAAAAGTATCAAAATAACCTAAAAAAGTAATAACAAAATAATTATAAACATAATTAAAAAAACAAGATATAAATATATATTTATTGATTTTCTTCGATTATGATTTAGAAGTTGATCTACAGATTTGGCATGTATAAATAATTTATTAAATATTTAAAGCTCTGAGTTTGAAGTGAATGAAAACCTTTTTACATCGACAATCATATTTAAAAGAAGAGTAATTTTTTCCAGCTATTCACCGAAATTTTAAGACAAAATTGTATAAACATACGTGCATATAATATGATCTGCTGTATAAAGATGGAGCTTTAGCTGAATTTTGATTTAGTAAAGCTTTTAGCGAATAAAAAATATTCCCGATAAAATATTATATACAATTATTTTGAACTATTATTAATATTATATTACCTAGGTGGAAAGCGTGTGTTAGTTGGTAGTCTCTCATCGGTTACTTCCTCATGGACAGGTACCACCTCCAACTGTCGTGCTCTATTACTATTTCCACTGGGTATGACCTCATTGAGGACTGGTTCTACTGTTGTTGTTGTTGTTGCTGTCCTTTCTAACGTGCTGTATTTATTCCTGTTACTGTTAACACGCCTTGAATTACTTGGCGCCGAAGTTCTCGTTGGCGCTTCTTGCGAATTACTGGCAGTTACACCCGAGTCTGATTTATCCTCATCTTCTTCATCGTAATAGTAGTATACGTATTCGTATTCATAATCCTTGCCATTTGGACCTTTTTTTACCTAAACATACCATTGTCTCATTGCTATGCAAAAATTCTCTTTTTCAGCTAGATTTAATTTGAATGTTTGTTTCTTCTATCTACTCTAAAGTTACGCCATGTCAAAATAATAATGATATATACGGACTTTCTTGCTTTCTGATACTAAAATTACGTAAACAACTCTCTCATATTACAGTTTGCTATTGGATCAAAATATTCGGTTAGATAACACTTAGAAAAATAACTTCATAGGAACACACCTGTTCAATATTAATTACATACCTTTAAAATAAGTTTGCAATAGTTTTTCAAAAAACAATTGATTTTTCACTAATATTACAAAACTTTGCTTAATTTCCATTCTATTTTCTTAACATTTTATACATATATAGTGTTTAATGCTAATTTCACAAAATTTACGGTCACCTTATAATTCTATTTTTACAATCTTAAACTGTTATTATATTGAAGAAGATATTAAAAACACGTTTTTTGATTCTTATTATTTGATACTTATTTTAATAGAAAGTTGAACGTCCAGTGTTTATAGCATACAAAAGTTTAGGTATTTATGTTTGTGATAAAAAAATTGTCGTTTTAACCTGGTAGAATATAAATTAATCTTTAAAAAGCTGTCAACTAAATCTTATTAATTTTGTCAGCAGAATAATTACCGACTCTTTAATATGTTGACATATTTCTTTAAAATTTGTATAGGAATTCAAAGATTTTATTAACACTTTTATATTATATATTCAAGAATGACACTACGCAACCTTGTTTGAGTTGATAAAATGTATTTTTGAATGAAAGTAAGCCTGACCTGAATTCTGGTATTCGAGCCCGCTGGAATAAGGCTTATATCACTAAGATCTTCGAAGTTCTTATTGTTGAAAGGGAAAAATGAGCCTCCCCCCTTGTTCTCTTCATGAATTACATTCACAGGGATAAAGTCGAAAGGTTTAGATTCTTGAGTTGTTAAGACAGGTAACATTGTTGTTGGGTTTTCAGAACTGCAAAGAATTCGGATATTTATAATTCATTAGTGGCTTTTTAAAGCACTTGATTCGTAGGACTAGATAATATACATATATAATATTGTCTATAAAGAAACAAGTGGCGAACAATAGAACGATGTATACTGTATAGTAATATTTTGGAAAATTTGGTTTTTAATCGATACTTTACTCTTTGAAGGAACAAGACACATTTTACGCAATACTACTTAAAGTTTCCAATTTTATTTACTTGAATGAATGCATTTTTTGTATGTTTAATACTAAATACATACTTTGAATTTGAGCTTTGTTAAACACCTATAAGTTCCATCATTGACTACTTATAGATAGTGTTGGAAACTAAATCTCCATGAGATTCAAAGTGAATTAATGAAAATTGGGATATATACTCTTTGATACATTCTGTAAATCGTGAACGCCGGATTGTTTTTTCATTGAATAGAACAATTATTGACAATCAAAATTGACTTTATAACTATGTTTTCCAAAATCTTGATACATTTCATCATGTAAAATTTGTTTTGCTCAGACCATGAGAAATTCCTACATTGGTACTTTGAAGAATGTGTTAATAGAGCATTTATGCCAATTTTCATATAAATTATTATTATATCAATCGGATCATTGATGCACTTT
Organism: Apocrypta bakeri; assembly: GCA_018906985.1. Lineage (NCBI taxonomy): Eukaryota > Metazoa > Arthropoda > Insecta > Hymenoptera > Pteromalidae > Apocrypta > Apocrypta bakeri. Next base: position 1,885,052 of record JACCIA010000021.1, read on the forward strand.
GAATCGCATTGATCCTGATTTTTCAACAACTTTCTATAAATCGTCAATGAAGGGACTTAAAGATGTGAAACGAAGCTCACATTAAATACATATCTACAACTTTAGTAATAAACATACAAAGAATACAATGCAAATAATTGATTAATATGTTAAGTAGCCTCGCGTAAAAGAGTTTTGACCCGTTCAGTATCCATGGGTATATGTACGTTTAAATGTATTTCTTTATTTCAAAGTTTTATTATTCGGAAAGAAAAATTAACAGTAAAATTATGAATAATAAGTCTCACCTCGAGTGAAGACTGGAAAGTGAAATGCCCCCATCCCGATCAGGAGTATGCTGCGGTTCTTCAACGAAGTCTTGCAGGGATTTTCTGTTATGTGATGGCTGTTCGTCGTATAGAGGTCTGGTTATTTCGAAATTCCTCTGACCATCTTTACTTCTCACTTCTTCGTTATTGTCGAATTGTCGGGCATCCTTACGTTCTTCAATATTATCCGGAATTTTGTGCGAAGATACGAACTCTAAAATGCGCTAAAGCAATTATGACATTTATCAAAGGACATACTATACGAGGGATTAATATCTTACCTGCTATACGAGCAGCTCGCGCTTCAGATGAAATTATTGCTGGACCGTAGATCAGCGGTTTATTATTGTATTTTTCTTGATCGCGTTTAGCATTAGCAGAAGTTGCTACTGCCATAAGTACTAGTGAACAGCATACCTGAAACCTAAAATTTGTTTAATTTATTACAGTTGTGTGTTAAATTTTGTTTCATTCGTGCGCAGTTCTTCACATGTAAGATCAAATTCACAGGCATTTTTAATCCCTAAACGAACTTTCTTGATCAATATAACTCGTATTAATAATCTATACTACTTTATGTGCACTAATTCTGTTTTGTTCTATTGGTGATACAAGTAATGGGATTTGCAATCTACTCATTGATACGATCACAGAAACATTTCGCAGAGTTAATTGTTTTATTCCATTAATTACTAAATAAGAATGTGGAAGTATTTTTATAATTTCAAAAGTCAAAAAGTTATTTTATACTCATAACTGATAAATAAAGAAAAATAATTTTTTTATTTTCGTTTTTCATCTCATACCTAACCAAGAGTAAGAACTGTGATGTTGACAGTGTATTTCTATTATTTTCATTAAATACAAAGATAATACACTTTATTTGCAGTAAAATATGTTTTTTGTAAATAAAAATAGTTTTGATTTGAAATTCAGTTGAAAATAAACATACTTTTATATATTAAGAAACGCGTAGATTTTCCTAAAGTGCCTAATTTGAATTTTCAACACTTCCAAACGTGTTTTCGGAGTCTATTGAAACTAAGATTTGACTTTATTAATGCTAAGCCTCAGTAGCAATAACACTTTTGTAATATTAGCCTTACGAAGGCAATAAAAATAGATTAATATGATGCTAAATAAAGATGGAGAATTACGAAATGCTTTATAAGTATGGTACACGAAAATTTAGCATCACTTATGTCACTCTGGAAGATAGCTGAATTTGAATAAGGAACAATGAATTTATGAGTCCATCATATTACGGAATGATCAATCAACGTGGACCTGAAATGTAATTTTTAATTTATTCCATATTAAGTTTTAGAATATATATTAACTGGTTATTTTATACATAGATTATTCTATAAAACAACATTTTTCGAAAAGTAGTGAATACAAAAAGATAATAATTATATATTGTAGAATATTACATTTTAATATTTCAGGACTTTTATAACAATCTATATTTAGGCTATTTTTAACAATTGTTTATCTATTTTTAAATGCTGTATTTCATTCGCCTTGATTATATTCAATAAGCAGTTTCTGAATATAGTACAGAGGCTTTTTTTACCATTTAAGCGATTATTACCTGAATTCTACCGTTCCCTTTACAGATTACCTTTAATAGGTGTCTATTAACTGTTTTGCATAAAACATTATTACTTCATTATTACTTCAAAGCTAAAGGAAGGATTTGAAAGAATTCTTTTTTAAATCACCATTTTAATGCTTATTTCTAATTTTGCCATTATTATTAAGTATTAGACATATATAATTGTATATATATATCCTATATTTGTAGATTCTATAATGGTATACAATGCACAAAAAATAAACACATAGTCAATATTTAGAGCAGAAACAGAACTTTCATACAATTGCACTGTACCAAGGAAAATAACATAAAAATAAAACAAATAATCAGTATAAGTAATTACGATATTATAGTTAGTAATTTAGAGGATCAGTTTTTAAACATAATAGGCGATTTATAATTCTTTTCTCTTAAATTTCACGGTGGAAAAATTTGTGTTTATAAGTAGTAAGTGTAATAAAAGTATTCATTCTTATACGTTACGTTTCACTTCTAATTGCTCAATTTATTTGATGTTGTATGCATTTATTTTTACAACTACTTTGAGCTTTTTATTCATATATTTAGGTAGTAAAAATAATTGCAACAATATTCGAATAATATATCTAAACGAATTGAAATGCGTAAAGTATGTTATTTTTCCAACCGAGAGATCCAACCGGATATAAACAAATATGTAAAGTTTCAATTTGAATACATAACAGGTCTTCTTTAAAAGTTTCGTTATCAAGCAAGCAAATCAGGATTCGAATATTTGCGAGTCCGAGGAGAAATTTCTATATATAGACGAGATACACAATATATTATATAGCGTCCCAGTGGAGACCGAGAGTGTGAGCATATGTTCACCCATCGTCGCAAAACTTTCAATGCAAAATATTATCTTCATCAGTTTTTCAATATATTCAACTTATAAACGTATTAATATATTTTTCAACTTTTATTCGTCAATGAAATTCATTGATTATTGTTATTGTTGTTACTTTGTTCTATGCAAGTATATGTATTTGTATGTAATTTGTATATATACAAATACAAATCGATATAATGACGATAGTGTTTTTCAAGCTTTTCGATTTTTTTCTTCTTATTACCTGATAATGACTTTGCAGAAATTTCAATCAATATGGAATTTTGCTTTTAAATAGTCACGTATTCTCCTTTTGACAATAGCTTGTCCATAGGCAAATATAACTTGTTGACATTAATATATTCAACACTAATGTATTTGGTCAATCGATTATTTATCGAAGAACAATATATAAATTAACTGAATAATAATAGATAATGCTTCTTGAATATTTTTATTTTTTTTATTTATCCTACATGTATAATTTCAAAAGGAAGTTTATCTTTATTCCGTTAGCTCTTACAACGTTTGAAAAATATTGAAAGAAGCCTACGGTTTTATTTGAAATAAAATTGTAAAATCTGCACAATGTAGCGAAACAAAGAAATAATAATTATGTCAAGAAGCGTAGGAAGCAGAAAGACAGATGGGAGAGTTAGAAATGACTTGGTAAGAAGCAACATGTATGTACATTGCATATAAATTACATACTGCACACACCTAAACAAGAACAATCCTTGAAGGCGCGTCTAAAATTTCACGCGTTATGTCGATCACTTTTACTTTTACTTCGCTCTCGCTTGCCCGGCTATTGAATTAGTAATAGGCATATTTGCGCATACATAAATATATAGAGACGTGTATAAGAGATTCGAGTGAAAGTAGAGCTTAAAACCGAAGGGTGCGGCTCAAAAATCTTCATCACAATGCAGCTATTTCTTAGCCGGATTATTTGTTAAATTACTTAAAGCTTATCGTATGGTAAGTTCAAAAATTCCAATTTAAGGGATGAAAGGAAAATCTGCATTCATTGTTAGAATAAGATGAAAAAATATATAACAAGTGCAATAATAGCAATAGTAGCTTATAAATGTGGCGAATAATACTCACAGGAACAAAGCGCCCCCAAGCTGGAGACGCATGTTTTTTCCTGAAAAAACTGATGTACGGTGTAGAAAAATCTGACTTTAATTCGTTACTCCTCTCAACCGCGTCTACTGCTGCTGTTGCTTTTGCTACGACTGCTTTGTAGCTCCGAATCTTCGTGTACAATGAACGTCCCCACTTACCGTTTGAGAAAGAGAAAGGGAAAGGTCTGCTGTTGCCGACAGCAGTGGCTGTTGCACTCGGCCGTAAGCTGGAGCGCATAAGAAAGTGTGCGGTACGATCCTCAAGGAGACTGTTTATTCATTTGCAGTATTCACTTACTGCATGCTTAAATCGATTACTTTATATATATATACATATAAATATAAATATCAAGTTTATTACGCTTTACTGGAGTTGTCTTCTCAAAAAGAATTTTTGTTTTTTTTTGCAAGATTCTTTTTTTCCTACGCTATTTTATCGATATTTAGCAGAACACAACCGAGTATATAATCCAGAAGTTCACGTCACTTAAAAGTTTGAGTAATACGTAAAAGAGGTTGGGCCCGACTCACCCGTTCTCCATTTCAACTCTAAAAGCTTGATGTTCACGATCCTGCCTCACACAGAATAATAATTATTCAAGGATACTTTGTAAATAGATGCTGTGTATCTCTTGTATACTTTCACAGCGATGAACCATCGCTAAACTTTTACTCACCTTCGAATCGTATTTTAGCCCCTTTTTATATCAAAGAATTGCGAATGTTAAGTCGATGTTTTTACTAAGAAATATATCCATTAATATTCGATTGGAACAAAAAAAACATTTTATATTCAAATTACAAAAATAATGTAATTTCAATGTTTATGCTTGACAATATCCTAATGCCTAAACTCTTAATTAATTATAGAACCTAAATCACGAAATTCATTATTGAAACTGGGCAGTAGTGGAAATTATATATATATATATGTTTTTGGGTTGTTGCAGAAATTAATAATTTTTATTTACAAAAATCCATATGACTTGCATACAGAGTAACTCGAATTGGTATTGACGCAAGAGTCTATATAAAGTTTCGGTTACTCCATCATTAGAAAATCTACATCTTTTAAGTGTAAAAATACCTTTTTTAAAATATGGTTGAGTTGTGGCAATCCATGAAACATCTAATGAAAATGCTAAAATTTGTTCTATGTCTATATCATTAAAAACAGTTCGAGTAATGCAAAGTAAATATACGTATTATGTACAGGACACATACAACTGATTTCTGAAAAATTTAGCTCCTGCGGCCATTACTAAAATAAAAAAATAGATTCTAAATTTCTTACATACCATAACACATATAATAATCGAATTATTGCGATAATTTAAAATCTTGCACAAACATAATTAGCCTTCATTTGATATATCACCTTATATGTCTAGTATTTTAAAAGTACTTATAATATAATTTATAATAAATACGATTTTTTACTCATAATGTTATCAATCTTAATGAGGTTTAAGGGGGAAAGACATCTTTGCAATACAATTTACTAAATTCAAAATTTTAAATATCTATAACAATTAAATTATAATTGGTACTTATTCTCATAACAGAAGACAGTTTTACCTTCAATTTGAAAGGTCTAGTTCTTCCGTAAGTCCCTTCGATTTTCAAAGTAAACCGATGCATGGATTGAGCTCAAAACTAGTAGTTAAACTCTTTGTTGTAGTACTTTCAATATGAATGTAGGGATTTAAAATTAAATATCCAGAAAAATTAATAAAAAAAAACAATTTACACATTTTATCATTCAATTGAAAATGCCTTCATTCATACGAAAAAGAGTGTATCAAAGAGTATTACAACCAAGTTTAAGCTCAATCTATCCATTCGTTGAGTTTGAATCCTAACATGAGTGAATTTTCTATTTTTTGTTGTAACTAGCTATCGAAGGGACATATAAAAGAGCTAGACCTTTAAAATTGAAGGTAAAACTGACTTCTACTATTAGAATAAGTGTATATTATAATTACATTGATATAAATATTTAAAATTTTTTTTCAGATGCCACATAAGCCCCGTAAATTTTGACGAGTCAGTAATAAAATTCATGCGTTATCATTTAGGTCCTACAGAACCTAATTTCTTTTCATTAGATATTGAGCCTACTAATATATAAATATATCAATATATAAATATTATACAGCCAACTTAATATCTAATGAAAAGAAATTATTTAGGTTATTCTCTTATAAGACGATGATAAGAATAAAGCACAATTCATTTAATGCACTACTACTCGAGGTAGTCGTCGATATGATGTACTAGATTTGACTCGGAGATAAAGTTCTGTAAGATCTAAGTGATAAAGCAGCACTGGCTCATAAAAATTTACTTTAATCAGTTTACAATGTAAAGTCATTTTGTAAATGGTGTAGTGTGAAATAGAATGCCCTCCAAAGTATTTAACCTCCTATTTTTGTCTTCCTCCTGACGTATGGGATTCTTTTTAAAGGACCAGTATTAGTCCAGTCACTATAGCTTCAAAACAGGCCATTTTTGCGCGAAATCGTTCGGAAACACGTAAGGATATGAAATAACACAAATGAAACAGCTAAAAGGCTGGGAAAATTGTTTAAACAATGATGTTAAGTTATCAAAATATGTTTTTTTTACTTTTGCGGAGAAACTATTAGTGGTAGCGAAAAAAGCCACGACAAAAATATAGATATTGTGAAAACCTATATAAACCTATATAAACCTATAAATGAGCTATGTTATGTCAAATTCCAATAATTAATATAACAGTAAAGTGACATGAAAGTTGAATATTGGCCATTATTATAATAGTCAATAACTATTGTTATTTTCATCGCAGATCACTGAAACAAAGCATTTATAAAGTTATCCATGTACTTTAAGCCAATTTTTTAAAGATTCAAACTTGTCAGGGACGCATTTCTCACTAAAAACGCAAAAGAAACTTTTCTTCTTAAATAACTTTAACTTTACAAATAAAATACTTTAAACCCTGTAGATATAGATCATAACGATTTCCTAAGTCATCAAAGTTTTGAAATTCAGTTTCGAGAAGGTTCGATCATGAGTTTTAATATGAAAAATTTCATCTAGATGCCTTCGATGAATATAAAACTCTATAATATGAAGATTAAAAGTTAAGAATCAAACAACACTCATTCTAGCTAGAAATAAAGTTATCTAACAATTTCCCTAATATTTATTATAAAAGATATACGTCATACGTAAACTCAAACTTTAACAGCACTAAATACACTAATAAGACTTTTGTAAGTTGTCCATGTTGAGGATGAACCAAAACTTATTAATCACTACACTATTTCGTAACAATAACAACAAAGTCCTTCGTTGAAATTCATTTTAGTCTTCAGGATCAGTTTTCAAAAGCTTCAATCGCTTGTAAGGGACCCAGGCCCCACCATGTATATTCGGCCCTGGTGCTATATTTTGGATCATCTTATCGACTGGCTGTTTGGTTTATAAGGCAAGGCGAATTAATCCCGAAGACATTCGCGAGCCGTCGGGCCGCAATAACATTTTTAACCATTATTTGGATTATTTCTATAGTATTGCTCGGATATCTATATATTATCAAACGTACTTAGCACTATACAGTAGTCGATAAGAAATTCTTATTAGCCCAATCGGGATAGTAAAAAGAAAAGTAAGAAATCGTAATTCGATGCATTAAGTTAAGAGCTAGACTGAAGGATTGTTATATTCCTGGATGGGGAATAGGGGATATAAATAAAGGAAACCTAATTAGAAGAATTCGAGATCACAGTTATTAATACCCACCTCACTCATACAATAAAAAGAAAAATAAATATTTACACGCTGGTATTAAGATGAAAAGTTCGTGAAGATGGATACACTGCCAAACTAAAGTTTAATAATATTAAAAAAAAATTTTTTTTGTTCGGACTAAAATACTTTTCGAGATAGGTAAAATAGCAGATTGGTAAAAAAATTGCTATTATGATTTTGCATAAACTAATGAATAATATTGTTCGTTCAATGAACTTTCATTTGTTCGAACAATGAACATTTATCATTTTTCCCTGCGATTTTCTACATTCATAATCGAAGATCTCGAACAATTGTTTACCATTTCCTGTTTAACACTTATAAAACTTTAATCAACGGAAAAGCGTTTTTTCTGTAATGTAATAATTTTTACTAAAAAATACTTTTTACTAAAATTACTCTCCACCAATGTATGTCCAATACATACCAGTTCAGGTATCCATCATACCTGAAAAATGTATATTTCGTAGCATATACAAGGAATTCTGAGATTCCTAAGCAGTACAGCAATAAAGAATAGTAAAAAAATACAATTTTAGGAACAATATAGATACAGATGTTATTTTATTGAAAAAAAAATTGACAAGAATTCAAATAAAATTATGATTTAAACCACTAGACGAAGACAAAATTATAAGAAAAGCTAATGCTAACCATAATTGCAAAGACGAGCTCTTTCCTATCTTTCCAAGTAAAACTGGAATTATTTCTTTGAGTAATCATATAATGTACTTCACCATAGGGACGTTAGACGAGCAAACTTAAAAAATAGGAAATTGTTTGAATTTAAAATCCTTAAAAATTAATTTAGTGTAATATATATATCGGTCATATAATTCAGATACGCCATTGCGTATCGTATATCAATTTTTAGAGTCTATATCTTACTTATGTTTTCGGTGAAATTCATCATTCTGCTCTGATTCTGCTCATCGTTATTGAGTGCTGCCGATAAACCATACCTTACTGTAACACAGTATATTATTAAATATTTTCTTATTTTTCATCTTTTTTTAGTAAATTTTGAGATTTATAATCTCACGTGATTTTGAATTTCGTCGGTTATTCGTAGTTCATTGGACCAACTAAAATTCTCAGTAACAACAAACATCTGCACCGTGTGGTGACGAACTCAAGTCTATAATATTCGGAACATGCTTTCGAATTCAAATTTAACTATACAATTACCGTTTAAATATACCGTCTATAATTGTATAACTCTTATAATTGTCTTATAATATTGATAATTCTATCGTTATGAAAGTAAATAAAAAGTATAAATACATATCAAAATGTGTCCCCTTTCTTTTCATTATCAACTGAGATTGGTTAATGCAATGGAATGTATTTTCCAAATTTGTTTGCCTTTTCTCTGTTCCAGTTTTAACTTAAATTTTCATATCAAATCTACCAGTGTCTTACTCCCACCAGATTCTGTGTAAAAAAACTAATAAGTCATAAACATAAAATAATGTTTATTGGTGAAATGAACATAATTTGAGGAAAGGATTATTATAATCTCTTATCGTTAATAATAACAGCTGAACCACTTCAATTTGGTTATATTCTTATCTTTAATAATTAAAGAATATTGATTGCATATCATATTAATTAAAAGGATTTACAAAAAGTTTATAATAAATTTAATTTTTAATCGATTTCGCTTTTATACTAAGGCTAATGTATAATAGTATAATGTATAAATGTTACTATGCACAGGTATAAAATGTAAATGAACACATAGCATATACAACGATATGAGAGAATTTCATATAATCAGAGTAAATTGACATAGCTAATAAATCAAGTTGCACTTTCTTATATAAAAAATTACGATAATAATGTTAAATCTAAATTTTGAATCACTTAATTTGTTATCTTTTTATATTAATAAATTATAAATCATTCAATGATCAAGAAAAGGGTATCATACAAACAGATGAGTTATGTATTGTATATTTAACATTTTTTAACAATATTCGATGCAGTCATTACCTTTTTTATCATTTACAATGATTATTTTCTATATTTGATCAAGATAATGTAGTATTTAAGAATGTTGTGTGATCATGACCGTTGAGAATATTTAATGTATTACGTGTATTTTGCCATTTTTTAAAACATTGATTTTATTTTATATCATAAAAATAAATATAAATACATGCGCATCCATAAATTTGATTGTTATTGAAATCCAATGAGAAAATTACTACACTTTGTAGGTGACAAATGTGTGAGTAAATATACTCCACAACGTAATTATTTTTTTTTAAGTTTTTAATTCAGTATTTTTATACAAGCATTATAAAATAGCTTGTGTTAATATTATTCTAGTTGTATAGGTCCACATGAGAGATGAAAATACTGATTTTATTAGTTTTTAGTTTAATTGCATAATTTTCTTTAAGATCCTCACGCAAAAATAACTGACGGAAGTACAATGAATATTTTAGAAAGGTTAATAGGCTAAAGTAATAAGGTAGGAACTTAAAAATGGCAACTTTAGTATCAAACTTCTTAGTCACAGAACATCTGTTTCGTAAACCTTGCTGATAGTCGTGACATTACTAGTAGTGTCGTTACTTCTAGAATTGTTGACAATTAGATTTGGATCTTCTAAGTTGGTTTTTGTGTTCTCTGTCGGTGATAGGCTGTTATTATGTTGAGGTAATGAACAATTATTTGACGCTATCTGATTAATAGGTTTTGTATTACTCAAGCTCGTCAATGAGCCGTAAGTTGTAATCGCGCTCAAACCTAACCCCATTTTGGCTAATAAATTACTTTCGGAGCCTGTCTTTTTCAATGTTTCTTGGGGAGTTGGTGGAATACTAGCGGTGCAGCCGACGGCATTGCGTTGAAGCTGCTGTAGCCGAGCGTACTGTTCCTGCAATGCCTTCTGCTTACGTAATAGCTCTTGATGACGTTGATCTAGATGTTCTTGACGTTCCTTTTTAGTTTGTAGGCCTTCCTGCGAGTTTACACTTTCGCAAGAACTTGAGTTACTAGTTGAAGTGATGTTATTAGGCCCAGGGTGTAACTCTGGCGGTAACTTGTGATTGTTTTCAGAAAAGGCTTTAGTAAGCGGTGGCAGTTGAACTCGACGCAGTGTCGTTGCTAAATATCCAATAGAACAAGGATTCCGTGGTGGTAGCTGGGGACTTGATGGGCTGGCTAAAGGTGATCTTGAACTAGTACGTGGTGGCGGAGGAGGTGGTATACGTCGTGCACTTGCCAGTTGCAATAATTCATTATTACGTTCAGGTACAGGAGGTTTCGCAGGGCATACATTTTTCATGCTTTCGTGTTCAGCAGCCTCTTCGAGGCTATTAGTGTTAGAAAAATGAGGACCAACTGGTGGTGAAGTATCGGTATCTGAACTGGATGGGTACGAGTGAAGTCGACGTAATGTACTTGACTGATTTGTTTGTAGCAAGTTTAAACACGATGAGTCAACGCTACCTTTTCGACCTATTTCAGCGATGTTCGGTGCTCGACCACCTGCCCCTGCCGAACCGGCAAAGCTTCCACTTACAGAGCGGCCTATTTCTGTTAAATGTGGTGCTACTCGTTGTTGCTGTGAAGACATGTTTGATATTTGGGACAGTGAAGATGTTGGACGATTGAAGGTCTGCAACTCGTCTAACAAAGCGTCGAGTGCGTTCTCCGAACGTTGGAAATGGCTGCCGATGCATTGTGATGATTCGGTAGACTCGCGGCTTCCCCCAGAGATGAGCGTTGAGCCCAAAGCAACACGTTCGGCTGGCAATGGGGTAGTTGTCTGCTTTTTCCGATTATAACCAGATAGAACAAGACAAAACATATCTATGTATATAAATATATATATATGTGCATGTGCATATATATATATAGCAAGAGAGAGGTAGAGAAATAAAGAGAGAGAGAGAGAGAGAAAGAGAAGAAAACAAAAATGTATGGAAGTAAAACTATCTTTAAAACGTACGCTAACAATATCTTAATGTTAATTCTTGACCATTAAATAAAATTTCGCTAAATTCTTGATGTTTAATGAAATATACTATAAAAATTTGTTTTTTTTAGATATTCATATCGTTAACGTACGAACAATACTCTCTACTCCAAAGAGGAAAATAAATAACATTTTCTCTTTGCAGTATAATAATGAGAATATATTTATGAAATTATTCATCAATTCATATCAATGTGTAAAATACATGCTGTATATGTTATTATTTATGAACAATTTAAATAAAGTTCGTGTAATAAATAGCATGCACTAATATATTTATTATCAATAATATATAAATAGCTACATACAATGTGTACATTTATCAAAAGGTTGTTAAGATCTATCACGGTATGAAAAAACATTCCAAGTGCCTAACATATTTTCTTAAATACTGTGAGTCCCACCATATGCGTGACATAGGAAAACGCGAAATGAAAAAATGAATGCAATAAAGTTTGAAAGGTAGACATCTGGAATTACTCAAGATTGCTAGATGAACGAGCATTAACTGATTGTGATATTCTAGTAAGTCAAAAATTATACTATATTCACCATTCAAGCTTTGCTGAGCTCGATATAACAACCAGAATAAGAAAATGCTAGTAAAAATATATAGTAATATTATTTAAACAATTTCTAGAATTTCTAGATATAGTAGATCATACGAAATTTCCCTCTCAAGTGAGGATTAACGAAAGTTCGACGGTCCCTTTTCGCATTTGAATAAACAATTAATGATATATAAATATATATCTTAATACCTTTACTTACTTTGAAAAATAATATTGATGATAACAAAATTTGAATCGTGAAAATTGTATTATTTTTGCCTGACTGAAATTGGTATTCCTTAATAATAAAATCATCTATCAATCTTGAGTATTTCAAGTAAATATTATATAAACCGATTTCTGCCATTCAAACTTTATTGATATCAGCATTTCACACAGAATCGACACATATTTATAAAATAATTATTTCTCAATAATTTTGGATTATGTTGGTTGTATAGTTGCTATGGTACACATGTAATTTGAAATTTGACTATCGTTTTAAGACCTGTCCTTTTCTCCGTGGATAAGTTAACCCTTATTAGAAAAAAATAATTTTATAACTTGTTAACCATTTTTTTGTTATATGGATTTTCCTAGGTTAAATTTTTTCATTTCGCGTTTGCGTATACCACGCAAACAGTGGGACACACAGTATAAATTATGGAGACTGAAAAAAATTTAATCTGCATTTAAATGTTTTTTATTGTTATTAAAATAATATATAAAAAAACTTTCTTAATCATTGTACTAAATTATTTTTAAATTTCACAATAAATATGGCGCATAACTGTTTTGACACAACCGGCAGCGAGGTGTATCTCTAGTAAATCTGGTGAAACGCTAATGAATTGTGAAGCACTTAGAGTGCGGATGAAAATAATATATGAAAAATCATACTGTAACTAGTTCGAATTGTCCGATTCTTATAAATACATTTCTATTATAATTTACTTCTTAAAGATCTTGAATAAAGCTGTTTGTGATCTTTTCCATTTAAAAGGCACTTTTAATCTATGCTAATAATTCATTTTTTTCGATACAATATTCCTAATAAATATAAATTGTATATTTAGAAATAATATTTAAAATAAGTACTTAAACAAACATTTACAATATTGAACATAGTTCTACTAGAAAATATATACAAGAAAAAAAAATTTGTTTAAATTATTCGTTCGTTTGTTAAATAGTTAAATAGGTAAATAACTACGATACATCCTTATTTCTATTTTTTATTCATCATACAAATTAAAAAGATTATTATAGAAAGCTACTTGAACTCATATGAAAGAATATATATCTATCATTTTAGAATGTTGTTTATAAATTAAAGCTTTAAATAAACAAAATCATGGTATTTTATTAAAACATATATTATATTCTTTTTTGACTTATAAATTAATTTTGAGCTACTATCCCGTGCTGAATAGTTGTATAATATTGAAAATTGCACCATAACTGATTTGCAACGAATATTGTATAGTATTAAAGTGGCTAACTTAATTGGTACTAAATCATTTTTAAATTCAACCTATTAAATAATTATTAAAAGTAAAGAATGTATCACTTTATTGTACACTACGATCTTAAAGCTAAACCTTCTTTTTTATGTGTTTATATACTGCTAATGCTTTTGCAATGGTACCTGTCGTTTAATAAAATTCTGTCCAACTCTGTGAATATCTATACAGTAAATGTTTTCTTTACATTTTAGAATATATCCCTTGATTTTATTATATTATCTCTCTAAAGTTAGGCTATTGTATCAAATTAACTATAGGCACCGATTACAGATATATTTTTTGGTAATTAACTACTTTCAGATTTTTCTTGGAAAATTATTTATTTTTACGATGTTGTTAAGGGGGATTTATTTCCCATTTGAATTTTAAATATCTCTAAGAAATAATGTAAATGGATATTAAAAAATATGAATTAATAGGACCGACTAGAACAGTTAATGTTATCATCCTGTACAGAGATATGAATTTTTTTTTTGAATTTTGACTCTGGACGCAGGCTCCAGCTTGAACAACCTGATGTTATTTTTATATTATTTTGAGTCATCGAATTGAAAACGTATCATGTGTATTATTACGGTATAAATAGTATAATTTGTTCAAAAAACAACAAAATGACGATTTTTACATTTTTCTACTTATTAATTTTAAAAGTCGATCAAGCTGTTCAAGCTGCAACTATGGCCAAAGACAATATTGAAAAATCACATCTCTACAGAAGATAATAATATAAATGTTTATAGTATATTTTTAAGAAAAACGGTTTGTTTGTAATAATCTATAGTTGAATAATCTATAGTTGCCTTATGTTATTAATAGTCTTATGTTTTTTATTACAAGTATTCTACGGTTAATCTCCGATTACTCAGTTGACATACGCACAAGAATTTTCTTGTAGGCTTAACTCGATTAGGGAGACGTGATCTCGTGATAATTTTTTATCGTTTTAAAACAAATTCTATTATACATCTCAGAATGTACGTATCTTGTTCTCCTGTGTTGAATTTAACTCATTATTATTGATGCCTGGTTGTTACTTGCTGGGAAATAACATAAAAAGACTTATTTTATCCCTTAGGCATATTAATATAATTTCAATATTGTTTTCGTTAACATTAATAACATCGCGTTGATAATAAGTAAGTTATGAAATAATATTGTAGAGTAGATTATCTTCTAAAACATTTAAATCGTCTAACTGCATGATCATGTATTACTGTTTCATATTCCGTTTATTAATAGTCACTCAGAGCGTTACGAAATAAATATGCAATATATACCACTTTGTGATCATTCATTTTTCTTCATCAAAATCATCTAAACTTTATTTGTCGATACTTATAAGTCGCAAGTCAATACTCAATGTATCTTCACTTCATTCAATGTTCTTATACTTCAATTTCTGCTTAGACTCTAATTTCATCGAATATTTAACGTTTCAAATATATGTTATTCGCTGAATTGAAAATCGAGCTAGCTAGTAATCCAGAGATTCTGGGTTTTAAACTAGAATGAATAAAATTCGAGAACACTGATTTTTGCATGAGTTGATCTATATGATGATAACTCCTCTATCAGATTCCATTGTACGATAATAGATA
Source organism: Apocrypta bakeri (assembly GCA_018906985.1). NCBI lineage: Eukaryota > Metazoa > Arthropoda > Insecta > Hymenoptera > Pteromalidae > Apocrypta > Apocrypta bakeri. The sequence goes on from JACCIA010000021.1 coordinate 1,900,404, forward strand.
GGTTCACACTGCTTTGCCGACTGAGTAACCGAAGGTGGATTGAATGCAAGATAAATAAGAACTATAACCATTTCTACTATAACCATATAAAGAAGACTTAAAAATGTTACTGAAATAAAAACTTAACGCTTGTCAGTTCTATCACACGTGAATGGATATCATATTTCTAAGCATTTATAATGAATTTGCTTATTGATGATTTTGTAAATATAAAAAAAGACTTTCCTTTCGCACAGTTTTAATCGAATTGACCTTAAGTTCGCAGGTATCGCACGAGTCTGCAAGTTTTTCCGAAATCCATAAATATATGCAGTACATTTAGCCATTAAGACTCAAAGCAGTAATACAGTAATCATAACTAAGTGTAATTACAAAAAACATCATGTCGACCTCAAGTAAGTACAGAAGTACAGAAGCCTACTACAGAAACTCAAGTAATGTAGTCGTAAGTTCAACAGTCTTATGTATCTACACTTACTGTTTTATTTAAACATCATCGTATGAAAAAGAATCATAGGTCCAGCTAATATTCGTTTTGTATAACAAATATCGAAATGTAGAGATGCTATGCTTTTAGATTCCAAGAATTGCGTCAGAAAGTTCTTAAGTATAATCACTCAACTGACGATTACATCAACAATACTGAAATTGAAATCAGGTCGTATGTTATGCATATATCACTGCAAGAGTGCAATCAAATCGAAAGTAGCTCGCATTAATTCCGCGTGTAGTAATTGAAGATATTATGGACAGATTCAAAATTAGAAGTGGATCAACAATTTTCTTTTGAAGTGTATGACTATATAATAATGAGTACACCCATTATCTCATACAGATGTATGTTTATCCGGAAATAGTGAACTAATTACCGGTATATCATTCAGTATATGGGGAAGAGGAAAACGACTGTACACAAACGTATGAAATAAACACAATACAAGATATTAACACAATTAGCTCGGTAAAAAGCACTTAAATTTAGCGATAAACTCCAACAGCTCGCAAGCAAACGAACAATAATCAACAGATGTTATCAAAAGAAGACGGCAAAAGGTAAGACAAAATATAATACATTAAACCAAATAAGGAATACACTGTGCAAGCAACTGCCAGTGATCACATTACGAAGAAAACTCTATCGACATGTTCGATGAATTAAAACCTTTAATTTCTCAAACCTTAAAGGAACAGTTTCAAAATAATGATAAAAATCTAAAATTTGAGTAATTTAAAAACTTAATCGAAAATTTACATGGCAATTCAAATCCCAAGGCAATCGCACTAAATTATACGCATCACCACGTTTACGACAAATTATCTAAAACAACGGAGAAACAGAACAACGAAGCTTTCTAAACAGAGTACGATACATATGCTACAAATCAAACTGATGATGAAATATATATATATTCCTATTGTAAAAGTCTAACCAATGTCAAAGCATTACTAAGACTGTATGTACCACATAATGTTAAGTAATGCAGTCGCTCATGGCTTTTGATGATTGAAGGACTATAAGTAAAAAAAAAATTAAAAAAAATTCATGAATGTTAATGCAACGCACATTATCGGGCACATATTAATATACACTATTATCTACTATAGTTATTCTCATTAGAACTGATTGATAGTGGTTTTTATCAATTTTGTATAGAAGAAATTCGAGAAGATTAATATGCTGAATTCCTTATGTTATTTTTTTATGGTAGGCGCTAACTTAACAGTTATTAAACTCGTAAAGGATGCATTAATTTGATAATTACAATTAATCGGTGTAAATCAGTAATAAATGAAAAAAAAACGTTATTAAAATATACAAGCATATAGCACGCGAGTGACAATAAAAACATGAATGTTTACCAGGCTAAAATTGTTTGTATAGAATCTGAGAAGTTTGAAAATTGGTAAAATTACAAACTTTGACATACTGTAACTTAGAGAACAACGATGAAAAAAATCTAAAATAATTCATGAAGATGTCCATGAAGGTAGATACGGTGCTAAACTAAAGTTTAAAGATATTGAAAAAAAAAATGTTGTTGTTCGGTCAATATGTCAGAGAGTGACTCATGTACATGTATTTTTCAAAAATATGCACATGCATGCACATTCTTAACGTCTTTTATGATGAGTTTCTTTATGATTTTTTACAATTAACGAACACGAGATTTTTATAAATTAATTTATAATATGCGTACCATAATCGATATTTTGTACCTACAAAATGCGATTATGATTCTTGACAATAACGGATGAAAAGCGAATGACCTTAAAGGAATATGTGAGGGCTCGCACCGATTTAAGTTTAAGACTATTATAATGTGTGTTTATACAATAGTAGTTTCCATTAGTATTATATCTCAAAGTTCAATCACAATCCAATTTGAATTGAAAAACTAATATGGAATGGTTCAAGCTAGGTCAGCCGGTTGTGTCGAATTGCACACAGAACTTAAAGACTATCCTCCTCCTAAGTTGTTTTTGCCTTTTACAGTAGTGATATAGATTAGATTTATAGTCGCTTGATTTGATTCCAACTCCCAATTTTGATATTTTGCTAACATAATTAAATCAGTAAATTACATTAAAATAACATTAGCTTAACTATCGTTCTAAATTGGACTTGGGGTAAATATTCCTCTACGGAGGTCGTTGGATTGATGTGCATCTAACGCCTACCAAAATATTTTGTAGATAATCTGAACAGATTTAAAAATCAAGGCTAAATTCGAGAAAAGTAGAAATAATTGCGTAAAGGATTTAAGTTTTAATTGTATTACCTCAGTCAAGTTTATTTTATAATATCTTTTAAGCAATAAAGGTACTAAAGCTTAAACAATTTAATGATAATTGATTTCTTTTATTTTACACTATTTAATAAATCATGTTTTACACGTCATAATATAAGGAACAGTCATTAAGAAGAGACATTAGAAAGAGAAATGTATGTAGTAGGGTAATTAAAAGAGTGTCGTATCCGATCGACATTTGGCTAAAGAATATTATTTCTGTACAGTAGGAAAGTCTGCATATATCTATAAAAGGGCGCGGTAGCGCTCTGCTAATAGAAAGTATCTATATATATAAATAAATAAATAAATAAATAAATAATATATATATATATATATATATATATATATATATATATATATATATGTTTCGTTAATTACTTTAAAAGCATTATTCATAAAAACCGGTAAAAATGGAATGTATTCGTTATTTTAAATGAAATATGTAAATGTTATGTATGCATGCTCAGTTATACACATAATGTAAATAAAATTATGAATATATGTGCATTCTGATAATTAAAACGTGTTTTGAAAAATGACAGTTATAGAAAATGAAGTAGTAAATTATTCTGTAACATAGAAACATTGTTACTTATAAATGTTCATATAAACATGAATGAACTAATGAATATTAAAATAATAGTTTGAATTTTTCGAAGAATTTTCAAAGACAAATAATAGTGCATGTCTGAATGTATGTACACGTGCACATATGTGTGCACTTGCTTGTGAGCACATTTCTTTATGATTCAATTAGACATTTTTGTAATAAAGAGCTTCGAAACATTCCGCCAAATTCAACAATACACATATATTTTACTACTGCGTTGTATTATTCATATATTAGCTTGTAATAAACCATGAACTTCCAGGAATGAAAGCATTTTGGCAGAATAATCCGATATCATGAAATGCAACAAAGGAAAATACAAATATATTATTTCATTGATTACAAATATTGGAATAAATATATAAAACAATTAAGAAATATATAAAGAGCTTATGTAATAATATAAAAATATAAATAAAAGTAGTAAGAACTAGAAAAAATTACTCATGACTAGTCTGTATTGCCTCCTTGAAGTTTCTACTCTTCATCCAGTCATACTATAAAAATGCATATTAGATATTTTTAATTATGTTATTTTAATAATTTGTGTATTCTATATTCATATGCATTATTAGCCTGAGTTTATTTTTATTTTAATTTCTAAAAGTAATTCAATAACCTGCATTTCATATTTGTTATACGATTATTTGTAAAATCTATCTCTTTGTAAAATCGTTCTAACTATTTTGATTTAATTGATACTTGTGATTGTATCATTAAATAAAAAATATTATATTGATTATAACTTAAAATTCAGGTCATATTGTCAATGTTTTCAGAACATACGAATTATGAGATGTGCGAATAATTAATTCTTAAACTGGCTTTAAGCGATGCGCAATGTTTAATTAAAGTATACGTCAATAGAACATTACGATGTTAACAATAATCACAATATTTCGAATGTTTACTATTATACGTAACTAGTATACGTAGAATCTAGAATGTAATAAAGAATTTGTTCTTCAAAGCCAATCTAGTATTTTATATAGTATATTTATCTAGTACTATATAATGTAATGTATACATATTTTACTTTAATAGAATGTGCATGATACAACTATACAGTTAATTCAGACTAAACCGCCATTGACGTGACATTGAACAGAATTAAATGGAAATTTTGATTTAAAACCAAATTTTATATCATATGCTTAACTGTAGCAACAGCATGTATTCAATGTATTCAGCAAAGAGTTCGCTATTTTTAAGAGTTCGTCGCTCTTTCGACATAAACTAATGCCTTATTTCATCGCCCGTTCAGAAGAGATTTCAATATATTCAAGATGAATGTTTAAATATTTTCGCGGAAGTTTTAACAAATAATTTCCGCAACTTTAATCCTATTAAACTTTTAATAATTTCCAAAGAATCAAATAATTTTCAAAGAATTATCTGATAGTCAAAATGTAATTCTTTTGTAAAGTTAGTGCAAAATACGGCTTAGAAATCAATATGAAATCCATGGTAAGCAGCCACAGAGGCTACTACTTCTACTTATCACCTTATATGTACTGATAGAAACAGACTATTTTTGCTTAATTACAACTCAAATGATGAATCACCTATATACCTATATACACTAAATGCATCTCGTATAAATTATGCAAATTGTTTACTTGTTTATCAACTGTTTAAGAAAATAATACATCATTTGAAAAATATTCTATCCTATAATGAAGGTTAGATAAGGAATAGTTAATAGAAAAAGGAAAAGGTTCTTTGATACTTCTTTACGATATTTATAGCAAACTTTGTTTTACATTTAATCACGAAGAAATGAGGCTCATTTTTTTATTTACTAAATGGAAGAGAGTCGAAATCGAGTAGTTGAGTAAGAATTACAATTTCTACAAACGATTCGATAATGTTGTTTATGCGCATATAATTTGTATTCGAATTGAACAACGTTACTACTGCAATTATGCATATTTTATATTATTAACTTAATAAGTAAATTTATGAAAAAATTAATTTTTTAGTAAATTTTTCGTCTATAACGAAAGAAAATATGAATTTCGAAATAAGATGAAAAATTGAGATAGATAAATAGTAATAAAAATAATGAAATAATAATTTAGGTAAATACAGCACCAAAGGAAAGTATCGGAGGAAAAAGAGGAGCTATCAGTAATAACAGATTGAAATAAATCCTTTATTTATCTGGTACAGATTCTGTAAGTTCTAACGATATATCTTGTAATAATAAAAATGTAAATTGCTTCTCTACATAAAAAATGAAATATGAAATATAGTTATTTCACGTACACGTGGTATTTGAATTAAAAATAGCAGTCGAATATATAATATTCGATTTATTATATTAATTTCAAGAGAAAATTTCAAATTTATTTTAATTTAAACTACGTATACCGATTGCTGTCCTTAACTCATTAGTGTCCTCAATACTGTAAAATTTAATCAAGTTATTCTCAGAAACTATTTATATCACGTGCATAATAATTATTTAATTTGCTTTAAAAATTCCTTATACAATCTACCCATCAATTGTATCGGTATCTCTCGAGAAACTTTACAACTCTCTTATTGCAATAAATATACCGCAACTCGTGTACAACTAATATCATATGTACAAGTATATAATGTTTATGTATGTGTGCATGTATATATTGTACACTAACGTAGATAAACATTATCGTATAAAAGTCTGAAAAAATGAAACAATTCAATTTTCAAATTATTTCAGGTCTACTGTTAGTTGCTTCTGTTTTCATTTGTGTTTTTTCATTTCTTTGCGGTGTTAATCTTTACATTAGCAAATTCTCAATGTATCCAACTTAAAATTGATCTGCATAAAGATGAACAAATTATATTTACTGGTCTGCCGTAAAAATAATTTTCTAAAGTAAATTTATTACTATATATTGTTGATGTTTCATTATTATTATCTGTATTAGAAAATATGAGAAAATACTTTGCTTTTCAGCAGTCAACAGACTTATGGAAAACTCGATGTAACGGAGTGCTATAATCGCTAGTAGGAATGTTACTCTTCAGCAATAGGTAGTTTTTTTCATTGATCTCAATGGCGTCAACTTTTTAGCCCACTGCGAATTACTCATAGCGATGGATAAAGTCATGTTTCCGATGATCCGATTGTTAAGCCTCAATTTTGATAATCAATATCGGTAGGAACCAATAATTCCATAGCTCATTAATGAATTTTGAAACAAGAATTTCGATGAATATCGAGAAAGGTGATTGGCAAACGAACCACAAAGTCGAGAATAACGCGTATACCTGCAGATAAATCATTCCACGTATAAGATATGCTTATCTGAAGAAGTTATTAGATAGTTTAGATGGAAAAAAATAGTAGTATAGCAAAAGACCCTTTCCGCTACCTAAATTGGTACCCAGAATTTATAAAATGCTGTAATATATGAAGTACTTATTTTATAAGAATCTAAATTTTGAACTGATAGGTTATAAATATCAGCTACTTTTTTAATGCATACAATAAATTCAGAAGGCTACCTTTATACGTTTCAAATCGGATATAAAATAAAATAATGCTAGGCGTGCAATCAAGTGCATGACTTTAAAAGATTTTCCAAATCTGAGTAAATCGAGTATCGGCTTTAAATCGTATTAGACACAAAGTATTTTGAAATAAGATAATTTACTAAGCTCCGATATGTTATGATTTATTTGATTATATTAATACATATTAATATATATTAATATATATTAATATATATTAATATAATCGAATAAATTATATAAAGCGATATAAATATTAAGCTATATCAACTGTGTATACATACAGCCAATTAACCTAATGCGAATAATACTTCGTTGTAGATGATGATTTTGTTATAATTTCAATAATTTCAAACTAAAAAGTCTTTTAATTTCATATTATATTTAAGTACTAATCGTACGATTAAATACAATTTAGTAAGGATACAGTAGACGTAAAAAATAATATTTATTTATGGCAAAATGTTAATGAGGAAACAACTCGGTATCTGAAAATCGAAAAATTATTTGCTGGTGGGCACACTGACCGGATTATTTGTTCCTAGTTCCTAGATGTCTTATAAGTTTAACGAACCATTGACATATTCGTTTCAACAAGTCATTCAATTTTCATAACCAAAAATAAACTATTTTTCAAGAGTGTCCTTAGGTACAATACTTAAATAATTATTTTTTAAAATTAAAAATATAAAGACCTTGAAATAAAATAAAGAATTGTGGAGATAACTTTTGACCAGCGGGTCAAAAGTTATTGGTGTTTAAAAATCAAAAATATAATCATCAAAAAATCATGCGAATTCCCATAAAGTATGTATATTATGCCCAATTCATTTGTAAATACAACACTCATAACTTTCCCCTCGAGCAGAGCTTCGAAGCAATTTTCTTTAAGTTAAAGGATTTTTATTCTTCTATTTATTTGCAAATAACACAATTTTAAAAACTCGTGCAAGTTATAAAGACTTTGTTACCTCTCGCGTGTTAATGTGTAAATAATTCCCTTATTTAGTTGTCTACGTATACGTCTAAATATACGTTACGATTTGAAAAAAATGTAATACTTTTATTTCTTAACCTTGCACCGTGTTAACTGGGACTTGAACGCTGCTCGATCATTGATAAAAGGAGGGATGTGGTCTTACGGAATAAATGTAGTCCGAATTGATGGGGAACAATGGCTAACTTTATACTGAAAGATATATATATATATAACTATCACTTTTTAACTATTTATCTTTATAACAACTACAACCAATTTTAGTACTTGCCAACACTCTTATTCTTATCTATGCGTATTGTCAAATGATAATCTTCTACAAATGAAGAGTATTTACAAATAAGATATATATATATGTGTGAATTTAATGTTTAGTTGACAGTGTACCAATATAAATTATTTATTTATATTTTATGTTTAAGTTATTAGAATTTATTAAAAATTAAGTTAAATATTTCATCAAAAGCTAAAAACATTTGTCATTCTTATTTATAAAATCTACGAATTATTTACAAATTCAACAAGATAACAAACAACTTATTTAATTTCTCATCTATAAATAATTTACGAGTAAGCCTATTTAAAAATCATTAACATCGTTGATCATTTACCAACAAGCATTGATTGTATGGATATTACTCGAGCCAGTGTGCAAATATTATTTCCTTCTGTATATACAGTAAGACAAGATTAGATTTGTATACTTTATTGCTAATGCAAAATCGATATATCATGAGTAAGAGACTGAATTAAAATAGAATTGACATAGAGTATTATTAATATATACTAAAAATTACGATTAAACCGTTATTAATTTTAATTATTTTAAGAAGCAAAATAGCTTTTCCGTTATCCATATCTGTATAATAATTTTAATATATTTAATGGTAAACATAAAATGTTACTAAAGATCATTTATTTCATTGTCTTTCTCCTGGTTAATAATAATTATTATAATTGAGAGTACTTTCTGGTTTGTTGGATTAAACAAATCAAAATTTTTTTTCACATAATTTGATAGCCCTAAGTGGAATTCACAATGATTAAAAAACTATGAGCTTCTGAGCCTCCGAGCCGGCCATGCGCAGGCATGGCAGGACTTGGCAGGACTTGGCAGAAGTAATTTATAATAACTCGGGCAATTTTCAACGAATCATATCCGACCTTTTTCCAATATTTTATTTTTAACAACAGAAAAAGTCGGTAATTTTTCGTAAAAATCGAGAAAAATTGTTTAAAAGTCGCCATGCTGTCGATTTTTATTCAAATAAATTTGTCTAGCCTATTCGGCAATTACACGTATTCTTGAAAGAAAAATCGATTCGATAATTATTTCTGATAAATTTTAAGACCTAGAAGACTACTGGTAAAAATTTATACCAACCGTTTGACATTGATTGGACAAATTAATTTTTGTTTGCCCAACTGTGGAGGTATCTACTGGCACAATTTCTGCTTGATTACTTGCGTTTGTTTGCCAGCCATAGGCCAGTGGGCTAGCGAAACTAACAAATTTCAAGAAAACGTATTTATACTACTCTTTTCTTCAATAACATATTATTTTAATAATTGGTACGCTCGGTCGTGCATTTTTTACATAAGTGAGGTAATTTTGATAAATATAAAGTTACTTTATATAAATATTCGCAGCGCATAACCTCATATAATGTATAAACATGCAAACATACAAATATATTAATAGAGCGCATGTTTGCGCTTATAATTCGCGTTCATTTGTCTAAAATATATTTATAGATCGATCAGTCGTCTGGCATTTGCTGGCATATCACTGGCTAACGGAAGCACTAGTCGCTAGTAAATAATATTGTACAGCGCTTGAAGAACTGACCATAACAGTTGGTTTAATTTTTACCAGAGCTTCCGCTGGGATTTTGCAGAGTTCCCAACTGCTCCATATTTCGCTGCAGTAAATTAACAAAACCGACTACTTACTTACCATTAATTTTTTTAAATAAACATTAATCTATGTTCCATCAATACAATATAAATAAATATTTGGGTTTCTATGTTGTTTACTTTTTCTACAAAAATTCTCAAAAATTGCCTATTTTTTTGACACAACAAACCAAAAGACCCTGAATAATAATAATTATAATAATAATAATCCACGAAATTTGACTAAACAGTTTATTAATATCATTAATTAATATTAAAGTTTCGTTACATTTCCACCCGGAGAAACATACACAGTGTAATATAATGGATAATTCACTTAATGTTTTTTGTTTGCCGACATTTCGTCTTACTAAATCGAGTTTATATTATGTAATATATTAAGAACTTAAGTTCGGTCTTACATAGTGGAGACTTCCTGAAATGCGTGCTAATAACGATATTTATTTTTAACGTTTAATTATTTTTAATTTAAAACGTGAAATATTTAATACATTATCTCGACCTCTCTTTCTCTGGCATTGTAGTTTTCGTAATCAAGCAAATTTATCAAGTGGAATTATATTTAATTCAACGTGCATAGGATTAAATTAGACCAAGGATTGGAACATAAGAAACTAACCAGGATTACAAAACATGAACAAATATGAGTGATGATAAAATTATTAAAAAACTAAAATCTAATAAACAAGGACTTACAAAAAATTATAAGAAATATACGGCAAACTATTATGATAACAAATAAATCATACTATAGTTACAATGAGCCTTACCTTTGATTGTTGTCCCGAACTCGGTGTAGTAGCTACCATCTCCTCAGCTTCTATGCTAGTAGAGTTCGGTAGTCGGTGTTCCTGCACTGAAGCCAAACTAAAATAATATATTTATTAATTAAAATATCACCTGTGATATTACTGGTATTAAATAAAAACTTTCATTGTTTTTTATAACTACCGTTTAAGTGTGACGAGAGTACCAGTCAATTTTTTGCAGCGTTTTAATGCTGATTCCAAACGATGTGGTTCGTCCTTTAAGATTTGTTCTTCTCTCATTATTTTTTCCATTTCAGAGCTAAGTAAACCCTTCATACCTTCTTCAAAATTTGGGAGTCGTACTTTTAGATCAGCTACAGTTTTGCTATTAAAAAAGGTTCAAAATGTAAAAATATTTAAATCATAAATATTGAATATAATGATGGTAAAACAATTTTTGGTGTACTAAATGTATTGAATTTGCAAATATTTGTAGAAATTGATGCGTCACTTAAGATCTTGACTCATTTTTCTTAACTCTTAGTCTAGTAAACGATAATTAATCTCAATAATTAATCTCGTAATTGATGTTTATAATTTAAAGTAATGATGTTATGTAAGTAGCAATATTGAAGTAATTTTTTTTCAAAACGTATGAACTCATTTCTTCGTATTAACGTGTCTTCCTTAAAATAAGACTAAAGATGTTGCCGTTTTTACTAATTCTATCAAACCAATCTCATGGTGTACAATATACAAGTAAGTTTTTAATCTCGTGTTATTGTTATATTCTTCTACGAGCTGTTCTAATTTCAACCTTTTTTATATTTACGAAATACTTTTTAAGTTTTAATCCTAATTTCCAATTTACGCATGCAATAAAGAAAATATATTATTTCAAGTATTATAAGATTTAGAATATTAAACACAGTTACTGACAACGTTGCTGACAAAACGAAAATACCTTGCTTTACTGAGAATCAGAGCATTATTTTCAACGTCGGACATGTTTACACGTGATTTTTCATTGATCACAGTTCCTCGAAGTTCTTCAACATTTTTTTCCAACTCACTAGAAGAGCATATTATACAAAAAATTAAAAAATATTTTAGTTTCAATTAAGTTTATTGTATAATATTGTTAAGAAAGTTACGTCAGATCCTCCTCAAGCCATAACATTTCTTGCTTATATAGATCTTCATCACGATTTAGTCTAAGTTTATCTGCATCAGCACTAATCCAAGTGTTATCTCCATTTGATAATAACAATGTTCTTAAAAGAAGAATTTATATTAAAATTATTTAATATTTAACCATAGAGCTATTTATATGTAAATTGATTACTTTTAACATCATACCTAATGGAAACAAATGTATTTCGAATTGTCTCACGTACAGTATGAGCTTGTGCTTGAGACATTCTCCTTAGATTTCTGATTTCTTGTCGCAGATCTTTTGCTTTCTTTTGTAAACCTCTTAATTGATTGTACATTTCTGGAGCCAGTGCCAAATCTTTGTAGAAGTATTGTCCTTCAGCTAAAGTCATAGGTTTTGGTGGAGGGGTAGGTTTGTTTCTTTCTTTTTCTGTTGCAGGAAATATAATTGAAAACAATTAATATATTTCTGTATAAATATTGTTAAATTAGTTGTATTCCTCTCCATTTTTGATATAATAAAAAAATATAAATTTTACAAAGAGGGTTGCCTCCCACAATTTGTCAAATTTATATTTTAATGAATATATTTTTTTAATATTTCAAATTTAATTTTTCTTTAATGTACTTAACAGTATAATTATACTTCTTTTCAATATCTGTTTAATAATCAGTGAGTACATTGTATATGCTAGCCGAAAGAACAATTGAAGCACATCCAGAAAGGAATCTGGAATTAATCAAAGGATAAGAGGGATCAGCATGAGATAAAAGAGAGAGAGAGAAAGGTACCACGTGATCGCGTCGCGTTGCCTTGGACATCGACAGATTTCTCTCGCGAACTTAATTACCAGTGCTTCGACCTTACGTCGACTATCCCGAGATTTCGCCGAGTCTACGCCACACGATTATTTTTACCTACAACCCGTCGCGCTCCCAAAGGAACGTTCTTCTATTGGAATACCGTCACCTATTTACGCGGTCCGAGAAGGCAACCGTCTGGGAAATGAGGTGCAAATCGCTCCACTATAAAACTGAATCATAAATCAGATTATTTTGGTATTAATGTTCGCAACAAATTTTAGGAGCTACGGCGCTGTTGATAAAATAAGATCGTAAATTGAAATGGGCAGATATAAATATTGTAGCATAGATTTATATTTGAAATATAGATTGACTTTATACTTGAGAGATTAAAGTATTTTATAGAATTTGAATACACTTTACCTTGAGAAGACGTTCTTGGTAATGTTGACGATTTGATGGCTGGTTTTGTGGGCTTAGAATCCGCTAGTGAATCATGATATCGGAAATAATTAGTTTCTCATAATCATAATTAGTAAACAAAAATTAGTAGTCACTTTGTATTTTCATAAATATTCGAAAATAATAAATATGCGGTGTGATTTTCGCGGTCAGTCATTACGAATTTACCATTAGGTTTTCAAAATTCATAATAATCGACCTAACATGCAGGTGAGAATTCAAAAAAAGCCGTTCAATTTGACGAAAATATATATACGAATGTATAAAATGAATAATCTGATGTATCAATGTGAATATTGACTAAATTATTATAATATTATCGGTACAATTTTTGTCGATGTCTCAAATATTTTTTAATTTCACTTTGCATAGTTGGATAGAGGTGAGAGATACATTTCAATGTATCTCTATAACAGCTATTTATTTATTTCACAGACAGTATTTCTCATGTCGATACCTTAAAGGAAGAACCAACAGTTTCAAAAAGAATTTCAAGAACCAATATTTATTATATAAAATAATATTGTAGTTTTTATATATATAATATTTCAATATACACAATATACCCAATACTATTACGTTCTTCATATGTAAAGAAACAAGAATTACATTTTCTTTTATTTTTTTAAGCGCTTACTTTCTGATTTTTTTTTGTTTGGTTCTTTAAGTCTTTGTTTAACTAGCTAACTCGTGAATTTACCGAAACCAATTTTTAAAACTATTTAAAAGGATGTAATGGTTAAGTTATGTAGACTCAAGTCGAAATCCATCGGGACTTTGAGACAAAATTGAGTACTTATAAAGAACATAATCCATAATGGAGCACCGCGTGGAAGTTATATAATAAAAAAACATGATGAATATAGAGGAACAAATTATATCGCTAAAATGGATTCAAAACTGGTATCGATAGTATATACAGCTATATTATTATGTATAAATCCAATGCTCGAATCGGATTTGTAGAACAAAAAATTCATAGTACATACCTTTTGACAGAATAAAAATATCTAGAAAAGACGATAAATAGCAAGACTTACATATCTTCATCAAAATTGAAAAGCTTAATTAACATAAGTTTCAAATAAAAATCACGAAAATTTCTTTAACGGTTACTACCGAACTGGAATGTGTACGACTATCCGGATAACACCAGAAAAATATTTAAAAAATCTAAAGTGTATACAATAGTATGGTTTTTTTAACAATGAAATGACTAATCATATGACTAGTCGTTCTACCATTTACTATTTTCATTTGCAGTTTATGATTATAATATACAATAATTTACAAAAAAATAGAAATCGAGTCTGGTCCTAAGAAAATATATTTACCTGTATGTTGTGGAGAATGCTGTTTTGGTGAGTTCATATCTGGAGGTTCATCGCTGAAAGATACTGACTTTTCAAAAGACACGGATTTATCTGTAAAATGAAGAAAAATAATCATGAATTTGAAATGAAATCCTCAAAGGACAGTGGGCAGACTTTTCGAGTATACGAATTAAAATATTATGTAACATAGTAAATAAAAGGAAAACAACGTAAAGTGTAGTACTGTGGGCGTAGCTAAGCCTATATTCAAAATAAAATCAATTAATTGTTGATATGCAGTCCTATAAGGAAAGGACATAAATTTACAAATATAATAAAGAAATCCGTATTTAATGTTAGTTTTGGTTATAAACAAATATGCATAACGCACCTCAACGAAAGAATTCGTGTATGCGTACCGATTTGATGTGGAGAATATATTTTTAAGTCATCTTTTTACACTAGATCTAAGAGAAACAGACATGTTACTATTATAATTTAAATGTATCTTTAAATGTTCAAGTACTGCGGCTCGAGGGAAATATTTCGAATAGACCCCATTCCGAGCAATATGACATGCTATTGAAAAGTAAAATTTAATCAATGGAAATACGAGTAGTACAATGAGTTCGTCAAATTTATACTAATTCAAATTTCCACGAACTTCGTTAGATTGACATCGAGTTGAATGAGAGCTTGAATGAGAGAATACGGGCGCATGAATGAAAATTCTGCTCACGCCGCGATAATTTATTCATTCAAGAAACTATTCAAATTACAATGACAAAAATTATGAGAATTTCACTAGGATCTTGCTACGATATACAGGGCTTTCAAAAAGTAACGGACCCACCCCCTATCTCAGAATCTATGTATCATAGGGTAAAATGACCCGAACAAAAGTTTTATGGTTCATAAAGTTCTGTTTTTCTGTGACCTCAAATTTGACCTTGATCTTGACCTTGAAGGTTTTTTGAAGGTTAATTTACGTTTTTTAAATGGGAATTGCTATTTTTGACCCCGGATTTGGAAAGAGCGGGAAATTTTACGTTCAGATATGTAATCATGTGATGGTAAAAATGACATCCAAATCCTACTTTTATCCTACTTTTAGCGCTATCTAGGAACAACGACGCGGACGTAGTAGAATTCTGTTCCCTTTGGGGTGCTTGATTAACGTGAGTCCCCTCGCCTCTCACGAATCGGGGTGCTTCTCGCGACTCATTATTTAGATTGATTGTAACATCTTACAAAAAAAGTTCGAATTGTTGCCCTTGAACTGTTTGGCAATGTGCTAATCTATGATAAAACCCTGAAACCGAATTCCTGTAAGTTTCCTCTGGTATGGCGTGTATTTCACGGGTTATCCTATTCCGCAAATCATCTAAATCTTCAGGCTTCGTAGTGTAGACTTTCCCTTTTAAGTACCCCCAAAAGAAATAATCTAGAGGATTCAGGTCTGGAGATCTAGCTGGCCATTCAATGGCACCCCTACGCCCGATCCATCTATCAGGAAATGTTTCGTCCAAATATCGACGAACGTTAACTCCATAATGTGGAGGAGCCCCATCCTGTTGAAAGTAAATGTCATCAAAATTACCATCTGCTAAATTCCGTATGGCTGGTATAATTTGTTCTCGAAGCATGTTTTCATACATCTGAGCTGTTAAATTGCCCTCGATGAAAAATGGCCCAACTGGTCTACCGTTGAAAATACCAGCCCAAACATTAACTTTTTGCAGATGTTGGGTGTGAGTATCTCTCATCCAATGAGGATTACCATCACTCCAATATCTACAATTTTGTCTACTTACTTGTCCATTTAACTGAAATGTGGCCTCATCGGAGAAGACAATGTTGTTGAGGAGTAAAGGATCGTCGTTAATCATCTGCATCATGATTTCACAAAACATTTATCAAAATATTACCAACAAAGATAGATCCGTTTTGAAGCAGAAAGCCCTATCTGAAAGTGAGGCACCCCAATCTCAAATACGCATCCCGATTCTTTGACCCACTGGTATAAGTCGCAAACAGTAGATTACGTACCCGTTTGGATGATAACTATTAGCAGAATTACGTTAAATAAGAAATTAAATATTACAATGCTATTAATAATTGATTATAATATTTCAAATTCAATATGATAAAATCCAAATATAGAATTAAACCATGTGTACCCAAAATGGTTATCTTCAAACTCAATTGTAAGCTAAGTTCATATATTCTATTCACGTTTATGTTATTATCGTAAATATTAGTCTAGTGTCAGGCTTCAAATCCCCATTGGATTTTTTTTATCAAGTTAAGCATACATTTTTTTTGTTATTTATTATATAATTTATTAAATGCGATAAGTTATTTACTATGATAATATATACATACATATACATTAATCATTGAAGAACATTTAAGAAACGTTGATAGAAGAATTGCAAAATATTTTACTATTCTACTGCAAAAATATCAGTTATAGATTGCACACACATAGCATGCATTTTTGCTGTTTTTAAAACTTTACGTAAAAGGTTACGTAAATGTACATACTTTGCAAGCAGAATGAAAAAAATTTCTTCTAAAATATTACAACAAAAAGATACTATGCTTTCACGGGTATGTTATCGACTGGTTGCTACTTATACCAGCGGGTCAAAGAATCAGATTGCAGCAGTCAGGGCGTGTACTTGAGATCGGGTTGCCTCACTTTAAGACAGGGCTTTTCGCTTCTACACATATCTATCTTCGATGATATTACCTATTACAATAACACACCTGAGTGTATTTACGGCTAAGATTTTTTGCACATGCATTTTTTTCAATGAAATTGTTCATAATAATTTGAACTGGTCAATAATAAAAATTGAATAATTTAAAATTCCGAATGTAAAAGTAATGTTGAAAATACCAGCCCAAACATTAACTTTTTGCAGATGTTGGGTGTGAGTATCTCTCATCCAATGAGGATTACCATCACTCAAATATCTACAATTTTGTCTATTTACTTGTCCATTTAACTGAAATGTGGCCTCATCGGAGAAGACAATGTTGTTGAGGAGTAAAGGATCGTCGTTAATCATCTGCATCATGATTTCACAAAACTCCACTCGTCTGTCAAAGTCATCTTCAGATAATTCCTTAACCAAACGGATTTTATATGGATGCCATTTGTTGAGCCTTAGAATTTTATGTACAGATCCAATCCCAATTTCATGCTCTTGTGAAACGCGAGGTATGAAATAATGAGGATCTTCGACGAATGACTGTAAAACACTTAACATTTTTTCGTCATTCGCTGCTGACTTAGAACTACCAGGTTTTTCACGATCTTTAACACTACCAGTTTCCTGAAACGTTGAATTGTACGTACAACAGTACTTTTTACTTTTTGGAGTTTTGTGAAATCATGATGCAGATGATTAACGACGATCCTTTACTCCTCAACAACATTGTCTTCTCCAATGAGGCCACATTTCAGTTAAATGGACAATTAAGTAGACAAAATTGTAGATATTGGAGTGATGGTAATCCTCATTGGATGAGAGATACTCACACCCAACATCTGCAAAAAGTTAATGTTTGGGCTGGTATTTTCAGCGGTAGACCAGTTGGGCCATTTTTCATCGAGGGCAATTTAACAGCTCAGATGTATGAAAACATGCTTCGAGAACAAATTATACCAGCCATACGGAATTTAGCAGATGGTAATTTTGATGACATTTACTTTCAACAGGATGGGGCTCTTCCACATTATGGAGTTAACGTTCGTCGATATTTGGACGAAACATTTCCTGATAGATGGATCGGGCGTAGGGGTGCCATTGAATGGCCAGCTAGATCTCCAGACCTGAATCCTCTAGATTATTTCTTTTGGGGGTACTTAAAAGGGAAAGTCTACACTACGAAGCCTGAAGATTTAGATGATTTGCGGAATAGGATAACCCGTGAAATACACGCCATACCAGAGGAAACTTACAGGAATTCGGTTTCAGGGTTTTATCATAGATTAGCACATTGCCAAACAGTTCAAGGGCAACAATTCGAACTTTTTTTGTAAGATGTTACAATCAATCTAAATAATGAGTCGCGAGAAGCACCCCGATTCGTGAGAGGCGAGGGGACTCACGTTAATCAAGCACCCCAAAGGGAACAGAATTCTACTACGTCCACGTCGTTGTTCCTAGATAGCGCTAAAAGTAGGATAAAAGTAGGATTTGGATGTCATTTTTACCATCACATGATTACATATCTGAACGTAAAATTTCCCGCTCTTTCCAAATCCGGGGTCAAAAATAGCAATTCCCATTTAAAAAACGTAAATTAACCTTCAAAAAACCTTCAAGGTCAAGATCAAGGTCAAATTTGAGGTCACAGAAAAACAAAACTTTATGAACCATAAAACTTTTGTTCGGGTCATTTTACCCTATGATACATAGATTCTGAGATAGGGGGTGGGTCCGTTATTTTTTGAAAGCCC
Source organism: Apocrypta bakeri (assembly GCA_018906985.1). NCBI lineage: Eukaryota > Metazoa > Arthropoda > Insecta > Hymenoptera > Pteromalidae > Apocrypta > Apocrypta bakeri. The sequence goes on from JACCIA010000021.1 coordinate 1,919,181, forward strand.
TGTATACGTAGGGCGCGGTTACATGGAGAATTGAATGTGTATTATCGGCTAATCGCACTAATCCTGCAGGCTAAAAGACAGTAGACTACAGAATTACTCGAAACTTAAGGAAAGTATTTTCAAGTTAAGGAGATTTCATTAATTGAATAGTAGAAAGTCAAACTGCTTCGCACGTGCTAGCGCGATGTATTTGATAGAAAAGTCGGCTCGTGTTTAGAAGGAGAGACGCGGACTACCGATTTACATAAAAATCTATGTGATTCCTTGCGTCGGTTAACGGCAAAACGCATATTATGTCCCATCCCCACAACGGTGTACAATATTACTATTTATACCAATCCTAATTTCTTTTAGTTGCCGCAATGTATATTTCATATATCATTATTTACGAATATATTCATAACTATATTGATGCTGTGTGACAGCGTGTGAGTACCATATGTGGGAGAGCAGCAGATTATTAAATATATGCAGGGTTCAGTCCTTGCTTATTGCATACATGTCTTTTCGATTTTATAAAACTGACTTATCGAGCTCGTGCGCTGGTTTGAATGTAGAACAAGTAACCACCATGTTAATGTTATTTTGGTGAGCAGAATTTTCATTGAGTCTATCACGTTTATTTGACATAAATAAACGGCTTTGTTATTAATTAATAAGTCGCGTTATTCAATTAACAAACTAACTTCTTTTCCTTACAGCGCCCACGAATATAGTCTGCTTTGTGCTGTGAGTAAATAAATTGTTCTGTGCTAGAAAAAAAAAATCACAAACATTTATTTAAACTTTTTCAATGGGAATTCACTCGTACTTTATGATGTAATATCGATGGCATCTATATGTTCACACCAAAAATTTTTTTTCACTACTTCTTAAACTGTCCGACAAATTAGGTCGATTGTAGGGACCCTTTTTTTAAATGATGAAATATTGAGGTTGATTGAACCTAACTACTTAGATAATAATATTTAATGAAGCATACGTATGTTGACAATTATTTATGTTCCCATAGTTTTTTTACATTAAAATATTAATGGTGTTTTGATGTACTTTTTCGATGTTTTTAGCCATGTAGTCCAAAGATAAATCGAAAATTGAAAAAATTGTGTTTCGAGTGTAGAAGAATTACACAAATTTTTAAAATGTCGTTCTACAATATAGTTTTAAAACAATTATATTCTAGAATAAAGAAACTTTTATTTGATGCGCACCAACTCCGTGGCCTCAAGCTTTTCCAACCGTGCTCTTGGGACTAAGGACGACCTTCGTGACGCATCCTAGGTGATTTTTTTGTACCCGTCACTCATCCGCACTTCGACACTCCATCATTCGTCGACCAGCTATGCAACTTGATGTCCAGTCATTGAGCAGTCTCAGGCTCCCGTCACACTCCATCCAAGCCATTTATCCAGCTCGACTCCGTTCCTGCCCGTTTGTATTCAGACACATGGACTTGGTGTTGCAGCCGCCCTACACAGGGCCTCATCGTGGCATCGAACGAGTTTCAGAGCAGCATTTCAAAATAGATTTCAACGGGACAACCGAAGCAGTCTCTACGTTGTCTCGTTGAAGACCGGCCAAGCGTCGCCCTTTCCTTCAACAGGCCCAAAGGGTCCAAATCTGTTTCATTCCTCCATAAGCCGGCCTTCGTCACTGGCGGGGGCATAGCTGTGAAGATTCCTCCATTACCGATAGTGAGGCGCCGTAAAAAGTAGAAGCTTTAGACACATGCAAACTGGAGCTACTTAGCCCCCAGCCGAGCGGTCATGTTGGGAAGTGGAGCGAAAGGCACGCTTGTGCGCCAAAGGAACAAAAGAGTTTGAGTTATCGTTCGGACGAGCTCGCGGAGTCATATTCTTGTACTATAACGCATGTATTGGTCGGCGACGAGTACCACTCCGCTACACTTCCGACCTGTTGTCTTTCTTTAGAATCCGTTCCCGGTGGCGCCAGACGCTCTCCGTGAGCATCGGGGTCTCGCGACCCTTTGTCTCAAAGACAACGGACCGGCTATGTCGGGCTTACTCCAATTACCCTAGTCAGCCCCAAGGACTAGGAGCTCAGGGGGTTCAGGGTAAATAAGTCGTATGAGTACCTTTGGTTGGTGCACGTTTATTAAAATCACTCTTATCACTAAAGTACACTGGTCTCGCTAGGAACCGATTCCGCACGCTATATTCTTTTCTAGATAGCCGATACGAACAAAGGCAACCGACTCTCGCGTGTCCCGTGGTTCCACACTCACTCTTCTTTCACGCTCTACATTCCCTTTTTACTCATGCCCCATATTGGCTCATCAACCATACCTTACTAACTAGTACCCGCCTGTAAATACTACAGACACTCTACGGGTATCTATCCTAAACAAGGCCGGATGACTCTCATCCCGGGCTGTCAGCCTCCAGCCAGGTTACCTTAATCGACGATACTGCTTTGCCTGCGTCCGACGTCCTACGACAAAGAGTACGATACGCGAACTAATGCAGTTTCCCGGAATTATATACAACATTAATTATTCCCTACACTAAAGAAAGGAGACAACCGAAAGTGACAAAGATAACCACGCTTAACACAAAGGCAGCCGCGACCACGTGCGAGTTCATTGACGAAAATAAGGCAACCACGACCGCGTCCGCGAGGAGATCCGTCGGTAGTAAACACTCACTAACCTTTTTCTTGGACGTAGATAAACAGAAAGCCGAGTCAAGGAGACTATCGGTAGTCACCAGGGCAGGAGAGTGCCGGTCGCGAAAAGCATTTTTCAAGAAACAAGGCCCGGTTCTCTCGCTGCCGAATTACGCATCCTCCTATTGGTCGCCGTATAGCGATCGCCCATTGCGCTCAATCGCATTCTCATGCGGATGCGCTTCGTCTCGCATCGTTAGGCCGCCGCGCCTGCACACAGTTACGTCTACCGCTCTCAATCGCTGGAGCAGATACCCGCGAAATTTAAATTCTCATAAACAAAGATAACCTGTAACGGGTAGCAGATAATTGGAAGTTTCCAATTTCAAATTAGAGATTCGATACAGCAGTAGGTTGAATATCGCGTGGCCTTTGACGTTGACAGCACCTGTTCTTCTGAATTCCTCCATCGCTCTGTGGTCCATGCAGTCGGACTGGATCCGTATGCTCCCAGCTCCATCCAGCCAACCCTCTGGGGCTCCACCTAACACGTACGACGCCTTACAGTGCGCGTGCTCAGGTTGAGCAACCTCTCAACTCGCTGGTGTACCTGTGTCGTGTCGGTTAAATTCCCGCCCTTTGAGCAGCCAAAGAGCGAGGACTACCGTCCTCTTGAACTTTATCGCGCATCCCGACAAATTGTGGTATGGCTATGGCTCCAGATTCAAACCCGGACGACTGGAGAAGTTGTTTTCTCGCTTCGTTGACAGACTGGACCAAAGCCCTTTTCCGGATTCTCACGCCAGGATTCGTGGCTAACTGAAATCCTGTTCTGCATCGGGAGGTTTTGGTGAAGTAGGACATATAGACTTAACTTCGTTTTGTTCTTAACTTGATTGATTTTATTACTATTAGCTTTACAAAACTATGAGTATGATGAAGAACGCCACACTGGCGTGGCGTTAGAAACTCGTGTAGAGGAAACCTTCGATTCGCCTGCTAACTGCTTGGCTGATCGTATTATTCTAGTCTCCTCATTTCTCTCTTTCCACCTTTCCTCGTCCGGATTATATCGGGGTTGAAGAAGCAGCTTGCGCCTCCCGGTTGGTGGCGCTGGTTGTCTGTCGAACTTTGAGATCGACGCCACAGCTCTGCTCCTACAACGCGCGGACTACACTATGGTTTTTCACTTCTGTACTGTGTGTTTAAGCTACCTAGAAGCATGTGCATTCTCTGGCTTTTTCCATAATACACATGCACTAGGCTCTTTCCATCAAGTACGAGTTAGGGCGGGGTTTAAGTATCGTTTCGCCGCTGACCGGCGCAAGAATTAATACAGATTTTATGTAAATCAGTGTTACGTGTCTGTACGCCCCAAAACTCGAGCCGCCGTTTTTTACGCCATCGAATGTCCCGCGACACACTTCGCTTCCGGAAATTTCTAGTAAACACGCGTAACATTCTTATAAGTTCCGAGAACGGCCTGAAATTTTTATTTCATTTACGCATTTACTGTCACCTGTGCGTCATCGATACGAAATAATTTCCCAGAATCGTGTGCTGTTGAGCTACCTCGACAATTACGTCACACGTTTTCCCAGTACCGCTTTTTAATAGAAATTTAAAGGCACGCGTTTTAACGCGCTATCACTACATACGCTAACGTTTCAATGTAGCCACTTGTTTCGGGGTAATTCTACCGCGTTTAACCAGGCAATGAACTAGCTTGTAAATACAACTATAAGTTGTTGAGGTATAATTGAACTTATTTGTTCCCGTATCTTAAACAATCTGGCGAATGAACGTTACTCTACTAATCACCCGTCTTTTCATCTTCCATGAAATATTAACCATTTTCGATTGAACTTTAATATAGGCATCGCTACGTTAAAAACTACACTTTATTTTATTTTGCTTGTTTTTATTTTGTTTATTTATCTGATATACCAAATTTTATCCTACTCCTCCCTGATAAATCATCCCACTGTACGTTTGAGGAGATACTTGATTTCTCTAAGGTTTCAAGGATTTTATCAGACACGAAATACGAACATCGCAATATATTTCATTAGAAAATATTAGATTATTTATGTTAACTTTTAGAGCAAAGTTCAACGAACAACTATGATTAGAAATAATTACAGAATATATTTTATTCAAAAAGGGAGATATTTATCCATTTCTCGTTTCATATAATAACTTGATATACGTATTCGGATCTAAAAAAATAACGTAGGATATAATAGATTTGAATTCTTCCACGTGAATAATATCAACAATAATTCTAATTGATAATTCTTTTAAATTTGAAATTTTTTGGTATGAAATGGTGTAATAATATGTTTGTAATACATTAGAAATATATTAGAAATGAACAGAAAATTATAATTAAAATAATTAAAGAATTATATTACTATGATTAGATAAAAAATATTTTTGTACTCTAACCTTTGCCAAGTTTGGGTGCCTTAACATCAGACCTTGAATAACAATCATCTGAAATTTATATTTTTAATTTGAATCGAATATTTCAATTAATATGGTTGAATCAATTATAAATTTTATGTTCAGTCGCAAGTGAATGCTCGTCACGCATCGCCGCTTTGGGCCATATAGGGGGCGGATTTTTCTCTCCTCAATATCTCTATAGAAAATCATCGGAATTACTTCAGATGACAAAATTTATGCTGAATTTATATGTAGCAATGTTTCTGGGTCACCCTATATATATTGCAAGTTGTGTTTTTCTTTGATAAAGCTTAATTTAAGAACATTGAATAAGTTCAAGATGAATGATGTTCTCAAATTAAAGGGGTACGATACTTTTAAAATCTAAATTATTAAATTCAAAGTTTAAAATGTGTATAACAATACTGTATGACGGTTGTCGTGTGCATTGTGCACACATATACGTCACACATAGAAAGAGAGAGTGGGAGATTCGGTAACAGACAACAATGATACGCGTGGTCTTATACACGATGCTTAGCCCAACGCGCATGAGCTAGTCGTAATATTCGTTCGACCCTTCATGAGGCGGATGACCTGCTAGTCTTACGAACAATACCTCGTACCGGAACTATCCCGAGCAACAGCAAAACTACGAGCGAGCAAGGATGAGAGCGAATCTCGGTCCCAACGGCATCTGTAAGTACCGATTTGGCTATTTCGGTATTCGGACGATCTTACCCCATCTCTCTCTCTCTCGGGGTACCATAGCTCGTGTGCGGTGTCCCACTTCGCTCGCCTGCGAGTGTATAAACCTTTTCTTAGAAATACATTTCGGTTTATTATAAACAGTGCAGTCTGATATTGCTGTTCCTGTTTTCTGCCTCCTCCGCAGTACCGTACTCGTGCGGCAATATTGTCTGAGCTAGGCGAGTCATGTCGTCTGCACGGCACCTATTGTAGACTCGATTCTAAAAACGCGACTTCATTTGGGAAGCCGCGGTTGTACATAGACGTACTAATTTGGGATTTTTAAAAATAAGTCGCCCGTTACAGAATTTATAATTTTTTTTTATAATATCAAAAGATAGTTTTCCCTGCAAATCTAAGAGGTCTAGCATATATATAATATATATAAGTCTCTTCAACAGTTAGTTATAATAGGGTAAAGAAAATTCACTTACCGTAAGTTTCAAAGTCAACCAATGGATGGATTAAGCTCAAAATTGCTAACTCTATAATGTAGTCCTTTCGGTATGAATGTAGTGATTAGGAATTGAATGCACGAAACGTTATTAAAAATGAAAAAATTATTTTCTCTGATCATCCTATTGAAAATCTTTTCATTCATATTCAATATAAGGATTTTAAATTGTATCAAAAACTATTACTACTAAGTTTGAGGCCAATCTATGCATTGGTTTCTTTTAGATTTTACGACAAAAAACTTCAATTAATAAAAAATCAATTTTGAGTAAAATTAAATTGAACCTTGGAATCTTCAAAAATGAAACTTCCAACCAGATTCTTTATACCAAAAAATTCAGTAATATAATACCTTTGGGCAGGATAAAACTGTCTGCGAAAAATAATTTATTCCATAAGCATTCAACATTTTTGTAAAAATTTAGTAATATTACATAGCTGTAATGCAGTATTCGAACATACCAATCATATTAGAAACACTCATTCGAATAATGTATTGATATATTAGATGTTTACGAAGGGTCAAATTGACAAATATTGATCAAACTATATATAACAATACGTGATGAATATGTATATTTAGAGCAGACGATGATGTATTGAACTAATTTACGAGATTATTACGAAAAATACTTGAAAACGTATTTCATATGAAATCATCTTATCATCTAAGTCACCAAACCTATTATTATGTCCTGTAACGAGACACGCAAGTTTTGGGCCTACGGCCCTGCACCTCGTACGAGGTCCGCGCATTCCACGATGTGACGCTAATTAGTGAAAATTCAGGGTTCGTGGGAAAAGAAAAACGCGCGCGGACCAGATTGCTTCCGGCCATCGCGTAAAACTGAACGTCGAGAGTGAGCAGCCAGTTCCGGGAATCCACGACGACCGTTGCTTCCCCCCAAGTCTACGGTACATCGGAAGGGAAAGGAGGACAACTGCAGATTCCCAGGAACGAGAAGACCTGTATGTATGCGATCGTTCGTTCTGTGCCGTGAGAAACAGATGTAAGTAGGGCTCAGCATTTTGCTTTTGTATCAGAATAGTGCATCCTTACGTGGATCACTGGCGCGAAGGTGCAGCGGCACCAGAATATTTATTTGCACGAATCTTGCCTTCTCTCGTGCGAGCGCGCGCGCCGATTCGTAGTCGAACGCGTCCTTATTATTTTGACGCGTGCTCGCAGCATTTCTTATTATCCAATTTCTCAGTATTGAATAAATGATCTTATTTTTCCGAGAATAGATAACGCATATTTATTCAATAAACTAATTCCTTTTTTTATGAAACTTCCGCGAATACCGTCGCCTCCGCGGCATTCCAGCTTCAGTAAATTGTTGATTTGAGCGCTTAATATATGCGCATTACCAGAGCAGCCGAGAGAAGCTGCTGCGCGGTATGATAGTAGACTCGAGCAATTTGCTTGCTCAAACACCAAGTATAGCTCCCCCTTGGTGTTGTACATGAGCTAAGATACACCCCATATAGTCCACTAAATACATACATTAATCACATACATTATCCTTATTTGGTTAGTACGTAATAACTTTACTTTATACACTATTATACAACCAATGCACAGTACTCAGATGATATTTTAGATACGATCTGAGTATAAGTATATTATATTTCAGCTTTGTAATGAGTACTGTAATCATTTTTTGATTCAATTAATTATTTTATCGAATTCAACATTTTTTTTGAATGCCTGTATAATAAAATGTTTTTAATAGACTGTTTTATACTGCTTAAAAGTATGTTTATGAGTGTTTGGGTTATAGTTTGTTTCTACCTCTTACTGTTGAAAATTTAGCGTTTTAACTTCACAAATAAATTTTTAAAACACATAAGTAGGTCTGTAAAATTATTTTTCTTAAAAATATAAACAATTTTATACACGAAAGTATTTTTGCGTTTTTAATGAAAAATACTTTTCTGAGAAGCTACAAGTTAATGAAAAGAGGCTTGAAAAAAGTATGTTATTTATTTGGCGTATAATTTTTTAATGAATTTGTTTAGCGCAATAAGATTGGGATATTGCAGCATTAGAAATTTCCTATGAAAATAGACAATAAAAAATTCGTTATTGCTCCCTTAAATAGACTACAAAAAGACAGAAGGTAGAAATAATACAATAAAAGATAATTTATTAATGAAAGTAAAAAAGAATTTGCTTCGTTAAATCTGAAAAGTCAACTCAGATACACACGATACGAATGGTGTAATTCACACAGTACATGATATTTGTGGTAGTACAATGATAGGGCTGATCAACAAAGTTAAAATTTGTTATCCTAAACGTCTCTGTAGTGTATTGCTCTGAATAAATTTATCGTTATTGCGTAACTAAATTACACGAAACAGTCAAATTTAACAGTTAACCTCGAAACTTTTCTAATAAGTAAGTTAAGATTATAATACATACGGGTGGTCTAATATTTTGGATCACCCGTATGGATTAAATATTATTTAAAAAAAATTATCAAGTCACAACGAAAATGTATTACAAAGAAGCATAGGTAGCCTGAAAATAGATTGTATGGACTAATAACCACGCGAGCATGCGTGAAATGAAAGTTTGAATACTTCTGAAAAAGGGACACGTAACGGCGGTAAATGTAAATGATGACGATTATTACTAATAAAATGACGATTGACTACGTAATTTCATTTATTGACGAAATAATCTGAAATGTTATAAATTTCTAAGTAGTAGTAGTACTAAGAAATTACTTTGCGAAAGAGTAAACACGCGTCTCTAAAATCAAAGTCACAGTCGCGAACACAGCTCATCAACATGCACAACGTTGCTCCAGTTATTCTACATGGAAGCGAATCACAACACGCGAAAAATAAAAGGAGTAGATTTAAAAAATTGTAAGTTAGTAATAATAAGTGTGTAACTCCTGTAGTGAAAAACAATCTGCATACTACTAGCTACACCAGGTATACTGGGCAAAAGAAACCTATCCTGTGTTAGGGTAGTACTTTGAGGAATTACGGGTTACGCGGAACCAAACTAGAAAAGATCCCTTTTTTCCAACTCGGCTTGGGCTTATCGCCTTAGAGTTCACATTACGACATTATCCTCTCCAATATGCTCTCAGTAATGGATGATGCTCGAATGAGTAGCAGTCCACCGTGTTTTCACGTCTAGTTGCAAGATTCACTCGGATTACTAGAATTGTAGTTCTGGTTAGTTCAACTTTTGAGTTGCGTGAAAAAGACGGCTAGTAGCTAGCCTAAAATTCGGCGTAAGCGGAGTATCTTAATCTTCATTAACAATTTTTGGTTACTATTGCATAGCACAAATCAAGATTGTATATAAAAGAAAAGGCCAGCAGCCTGGTCACGTCATCTGTTAGAATTCCGCATTCACAATTAGTTTATTTAAAAAATAAATAATTGGGTATCTCACAAATAAAATATGGGCGTTAAGGCTTGCGTCGAAAAAACGAGTAAGTGTGAAACCAAAGGTATTCGAAATTCTTTTACGTCTCAACGTCTCTCTGTCATAGGCACGAAATCGCAGTAAGTATTATAAGTATATACATTTTCAATAGAAAAAATGAAGAATTTATAATTATAAACCAAGATACGTAAACAAAAAATGAAAAAAATCTGTGTTTGACTGCTTCATGTACTTTTCTTCTATTAACATTTTAAAATTATTAAATATTTATATTGCATCTCTGCTCAAACTCTAGTTGCGTCAAATATTATCAAAGTATTGATAAATGCGAAGTCAAAGAAAGGTGCTGTAGCGCAGACAACGCATTATCTTTCGGTGTTGACTTTGACGTATAAGTATACGGTTTCATTCTGCAAGAGGGATTCATTCACAGTCACAGTAATCCCTGGTAGCTAAAATATCTCTGATTGGGTTTTTATTGACGTAGTCATCACCTCAGTATTCCAACTCAACTGATGTTAACGCCTTTTACATCGTGACAGATTGGTTACTCTCGCAATTACTACACCAATTATGGGAGATTGAATAGATTCTGTTCTCACAAAACTATACGATGAACAAACAATATTGCGAACAGCATTTCGTTATCATGCATTCTCTTGATTCAGAAAGACGATTTGTTCTTCACCTACCATTGTTAAATGTGAATCATTCGTTGATTCACGAGATTTTGATATAACCAGTCTTCTTTGATCTGAAAATTGTCGTCGCCGAAACACCAAATTGAATGAATCTCCCTCTGAATTCATGCAAGAAATCATGCAGCTTAGCCACATGCAAGTAGCTCCATTAGTTCACTATAATTCGATTTCATTTCATCATCATCTTCCACATCATGCCGTTTGTCGCTCCTGGTGGTCGAAATTACGAGTATTATTCAATGTATCGTAACAAGGAATACCAAATTATTCGCTCAATTTATATTTCTATTGAGCCCTAAACTTCGATCACAATTATTATGATTATTACTTTATAATATTTGCACCCACTAGTAATAGTGATAGATATCATAAAAATCTTTCGGCAACTATTAGTGTACCCGGAAGAATCAGAAAGACAACGAATCGTTTGGCATGATGAATTAACTGAGCCTATCCAAGACTATCGCTATAACAATTACATATTGTATCTCTCGTGTGCCATTTTCAACGAATAGAGCGCTCAAGTATCTAGCTCGCTATGGACGAAATGCATTCCCACAACATCGCTTATACGTCTTGGCAAACATTTATTAAAGAGTCTGTTACAATCTCCTTCATCGACATCCTTCCAATGTAACTCAAAAATGGTTATAAACTTGTTAAGACGTCACTTATTGCAGTGGCTGACATTTGTCGCGAATCAAATTAGCAAAACCCTTACTACTATTACGGCGATTGTCTGGTGCTATCTGCCGTTTGAATTTAATCCAACGGATTGTGCATAATGCGGTATAAGCACTCAGGATCTCTCTGACCTGAAATTATGATGCAAAGGACCGCAATGGCTTATGGAAGATCTACAACTTGTCTCGATAACAGGGAAACCGTCTGACATACAGAAGCTATCGAGCTTCTCCAAAATCATAAAAGTGCTGGCTTATTGTATCCTCTGGAAGCACCAACTTAACAAGGAATTACAATTTTGTACCTGACTTATCCGTCGGCAAGTAATTTTATGCATAATTCTGCTGATAAAATTGATTTATAAATTGTTTTTCTAATGAAATTAATTTTCTTAATTTGAAAAAGTAAAAAAATAATTAAAAAACAATTGTGCTTTATTTGAATCCCATCAAGCATATAGTTTTCCATTTTCAATTACCTTACTAAGAAAGCTTAGAAAGTAAATAAACTGGAAATTAAAAGGATAACGGGAGTCTGTAAAGTACGCTGCTCCTGCAGGGAGGCATCATGTTAGATGTTATTTGGTGCCTAGTAACAAATGAAATACTAAAGATTCTAAAAAGTAGAAGGCGTGACGCCCAAGACTATGTGAACGACTTTTTAATCCTCGTAAAAGGATCTGTAACATAAGAGGGTAAAGAGATGATATGAGATGAGATGGACACGGATTACTCAAGTACTCGATATGAACATGAAATCTACAGAATTTATGGAGAGGGAAAGAAACACCGTTTTAATTTTGTTTGTAGTACTGTAAAATACTAAAAATTAGAGTTAAAAAAATGAAACCGCGAGTACCCGGTGTATCAGCCACAGTAGATAGGTGAACGACTCCAATAGGACAAGATATATTGTACACTTTCGACGTTGTGCAAAAGAGGTCAATAACTACAAAAATGCCGAACTACAGAAAACGAAATATAACAAGCACGATGGAGGAGATTGTCAGAATCGTCACAAAACAATCTGGCCTCACTTGGCCAGTACCCAATAACTACGGACACCGGTGCCGCGCGCAGTTCCGACGAAGCAACATCCGACAGAAGCACTAAGCGACACTGTATAGTGCCTCGCTTGATATTTTCACCGTTTCACACATGTCTAATACTAGGCAGGCGTCAATTCTTCATTTTCATATATATGGATAAAAAAATTTACAATTGGACATGAACAGGAAAAGGATCAGTATACCTGATTACGCAAGAAAACCTATAAAAAGACTAAGCTCAAATAAAGAACATGAAGCGACATTAATATTTGACATGTTAAAGCCAAACTGTCTATTTCACGACAACTTCATTACAATTTTTATAAAAAAAAGAATATAATACACTCATTTCTCATCGAAATATCTACAACCAACAAGTATAAAAAAGCCGAAATTCCGAACTCGCTCACAGTCTTAGGCTAGCATCAGTGCGTAGGTAGGCGAAACACATATCCGTGAATCCAATTACTAGTAAATCAAACGCAATGTAGTACGCAATGTAATACATATTTGCAAATCTTAAAGTATCTTTTATAACTTTATAAATAAATAAATATGTTTAATCGTACATTAGTCAAAGTCCGAATTATTCGCGCATTCACTCTTATATTCTAACCTTTCCAATCTCCAATCAAGAACGAACACTTCTGCTGTAGCGAGACCGTATAGCTGAACTGTGTATACCGCAGCCTTTATTTCTGGTTCAGGTAACTATGTCACACCAACTAAATGATCAGCAAAACCCACGGGTAGTTCCTAGAATCGCCCGCGATCTCCAACATTTAAATAGCCATATTCGCGATGCTTCGAGTATATTTCTGCCAATTCAGAATGTAAAAGTACCCAATATACTTAAATCTATAGAGCCAAAGCTTGCCGAGTCTTCCTTTCGAGATTTTTATCCCTAAGGAGCCCTTCGATGCTAAATTCTTTTCATGAGTTTATCATGATGTCTTTTCTCGTCACAGACAACTGGACCAGCACTTTCTTAGTTAATGCTGTCCTTCCGCCCACACTATGGAATAGGAAGAAAAGTCTAAGAAATGCTGGGTTATAAATAATTATTATGAGGATATACTGACATTTTTATACAACAAATTAATAATTTGATATAAAGACTATGAAAAAATGTATTTATTATACCTGTACTTCTAGTATACGTTTCTCTTCCAGCTGGAACCTGTAAAAAGTCCCGTGGTGATGAAGTTGGATGAGGAGTATTAGTCAAAGCTTTTTGTACAAGTCCTGTTAAATTAGCAAGCTGTCTTTCCATATGTTCGACGCGTATTCTAAAAAAGACAGTTATTTTTTATATAACTCTATAAAATGTATAATGCTTAAAATATTTAAAATATCATAGAATAAGTTACATTATAATTATATTTAGTAGATTGTTACTTCTAAGACTTTTTTTGATTTATTGTTTTCCTAGCACTCAAAGTTGCATACTATATAAATAAAATAAAGTTGTAACTACGAATATAATGGTTAAAATGTTAATTATTACATATGATATACAATATACTTAATAATCTCCGATAAATTGAATGATTTGTAAAAAATAATAAAAATAATAATGCTTTTAGTACAATTAAATGCATTTTCGTTAATTATTTCTAAAACTATTTTGAAAAGATTAGAATATTAAATTATACAATCATATTTAATCAATTATTTCCTAGATTGCCGAATTACCAAGATTTATTTATTTTACATTTAAGAAAATATAGCATTAGTTATTTGTTCGTGGCGATATTTTCAAGTATCTTCTAAATATATTCGTTTGAAATATATTAATGTTTAACTATAAAAAAAATTCGACAAATATTGAAAAAGAAATTAAACTTTATGTGAAATTAATATTTATAAATAATTAAATTTCGCAAACATGCAAATGCACATGCACGTTATATTCATTGAAATTTTATTTAGACCCGGATACAAGGAAAGTAGAAAGAAATACTACTACTATATAACTAGTAGATTTAACCTACCTTTACATAGAACTAGTTATTAATTAATGTTTATTGATTACATATGAATTCTGAACAAATAATTTGTTTAATTTATTATTTGTTCTTTTTTAATGTTGAATTGAAAAATATATCAATACAAACTATTTATTTGTTATTTTCTATGTTCATCATCAACCATTACAAATACTTTGAGTTAATTTGCTACGATACAATATCAGTTGTACATTTGAGATTTGAATTTTGCTGTGCAATAGTATTATTCAGAACTATATTTATACTTTATATCGACGCCTTGATAGAAAGCCCCGGCAAATAGAAAAAAAAGAATTCAAAAACCAGTCAATTCAGAAAAATACTTCAGAAACTAGCTAATTTAAAATGAGATTTCAAGAACCAGCTAATTCTACGTTTAAATTTTTATCATTTCATTTTTTTTTGATTGGTAAGGTTTTTCTTCCGGGTGTCTTTATAAGGATTTCGAATAATTGAACTAAGTACCTTTGGAGTCGGATACTATTAAAAATGTTTAGCGATTGATATAGTTCGTTTTTATAGACTCTAAATTAGTATCCGAGAATTTTTGTCAAAGCATATTCTATGCCTAGTTCTAAAGTGAAATATACCTGCGCTAACGTCTGTAAATTTTATATTTTCGGTACCAGTATTCATTGTCGTTCTACTAGTATCCATGCAATGTCATTCATGCATGGGAAAACTGATACTGAGGAAAAAAATCTACATTTGCACCTGTGGCTAATAAAATATATGTTTATTAAATTGTGACTTCACGCATAGCAAACGCTTCATACACTCACTCAGTGATACATACATACATGCATGGTGAGACACATATCAATGCGGCACAAACGCGCGTGATCGCGAAATGAATAAGCAAAATCAAATGATACTGAGAAAGAAATATAGAAGCATAGAGAAGGAGAACAGAATGCGACAACAAAATAGGAAGAACAAACAAGCAAGACAGGTGAGGACGACCGAATCCAAAGACCCACGAAAATTGACAATTTAAAAAACGAAATTATCAAGAATCGAAAGGAAAATCTATTCGCCCCTTCCCAATTTAACTACGATCAAGTGCGGAACAACGTTCGTGGACCTAGCAGCAGCCTCGGGCTTAAACTGGAGTGTGAAAGGTCTCCCCGGTGAGGTTATGCGGCGAAATACAAGTAAGCCGTAATTATACGCACATTGCCAGCATGATTACTGCGAGTGCTGGCAACCGCGCCTTTGCTTGTTTTATCGCCCTCTTTATCCGTTAGACGTAGATCTTGAAAAAGGGAATTATCGTCTAGGTTCAAATATTTTCTCACGTCTATCTTCACTATAGTTTCGACGCTGACTACACTCCGAGAACGGAACGTAACCACACCCACGATCTGGGTTGGGAAAAATTGTAAAGAAAATTTGGCATGAATAGGAGGGTGACTATACAGAAGACTATGCCCCATTATTCAATGAATCGTAGTCTTTTTCTTTCCTTGAACTCTCCTTCTTCTCTCAATTTCATTTACATAAGTCGAATCAAACATCCGAAAATGGCAAAAGATAAGGTGCTGCTTCACAATATATTGTTAATGTACCTAAAAAGAAATTAGGGAATCGGTAGAAAATGTAGAAAACTCCGTAACACTAGGCATTTTAATATTTATTGTATTATGAAGTAAGTATTTGTATGCGTTGAGAGAACTTTTTGGAAATACGTTGAATCGATCCTGTGATTAGGATAGTCAACACACATTGACTAATTTATTATTAATTAGATTGACATTAACTTCGTACAAGCATGCAATAAAATTATTCGTATTCGGTACTCAATTGCCTTAATGCGCAAGTAATATTTATATTGCAACACTAGATGCAGATACCATTATCTCTCATACGAATAAGTTTTGTCTTTCATTAGTGCCTTTATGAGTAAAAATTTATGGCAGTGAGATGCTTTAAATTTAGTTTACTTCGACTGGTTGCTGCAGTAATATTTGATTGCTAAATTGTTATTGTAGTATGATACTACAATTAGATCATTTTTATTATTTGATTGAAGGTTGTAATTTGGTTTTTTATCTTTTTAATCTAATTAGGTGGGTATCTTTAAAGCATAACGTATTTGATTTGTACAAGAACTTTAAGCGATGTATGTGTTAATGTGATAATGAGCAGCCATGTTTTCAATGACTAGTGGAGAACGTAGATACATTACGTTTACCTACAATCTGGATATAAAGTCGTTATTGTACCAAGTTTATAATGAATTGAATTACAATAGAAAATTATTTTGTGATACTTGAGCTAGCAGACTTTAGATACGAAACTACGAGATTGTGATTCCAGATGAGGTCCAGAATAAGTTAAATGTAGTTCAAATCATCTGGATGATGCAAACTATTTTACATCGGATGAATGAGACCTACTCTGATCATCAGATTATAAAAAATGACGTAATTCATTTATTTAAATTGGCATGTTACATAAGTCAA
The DNA here is from genome assembly GCA_018906985.1 of Apocrypta bakeri. Lineage (NCBI taxonomy): Eukaryota > Metazoa > Arthropoda > Insecta > Hymenoptera > Pteromalidae > Apocrypta > Apocrypta bakeri. The sequence continues at coordinate 1,935,782 of JACCIA010000021.1, forward strand.
GAATACCTCGACATTTATTTTATGCGTCACCCAAATGAATAATATATGACAATTATATTACAGGATAAATGTGTTTAAGTAAAATAATAAGTACGAAAATATTTAGGAAAATCGGGTCTTTAGTGACTCCCTAACCCTAAAATACTTCTGAAATATTTCTGTATATAAAACGTATGTGAATAACGGTCGAAGCAAACGATTCCTACTAGTATGCTATTAATAATTTTATTATATTTATCTTAGCTATTTTTACCAGCAAAACACTTGTTTATTTAACTTAAATTTTTTTAAATAAATAACTACTTATATAAACGATTTATATCTTATTTTGTATCAACAGTGTAAACAATTAACTACACATCAAATAATAGAATTCAGTATAAATTTAATCTTTAAGGACATGAGGGCGCTAAAAGTAATTAATTGTAACTCTATTTCAAGCAACTTTTTCTGTACATGTTTTTAATGTAATCGTCAATTTAAGGGTCAACGTAATCAAACAGTTTTTCATAATGTATAATTTATCATTATGGTTTTATTATCATTATGTTTATCTTTTCTAACTTTCTTTTTTCAAGCTACGTGAACTGTATCACAGTAAAGACAATAATAATCTATGTAAATTGTAACAGGGCGCGCGAGTTTTGGGCCTACGATCCTGCGCCTCGTACGAGGTCCGCGCGTTCCATGGTACGGCCCTAATTCGGCGAAGATTCGGGGTTCGGAGTGCGTGTGTTGTTGCGAGAAGAGAGAGAGGATACAGCGGCCAGTCCGCTGAACAACCACCTCATCGGCAGAGACGATCGTCTTCCCCCTGGTCTCCACAGTATTGAATGGAAGGAAGGACGACCAGCGAAACAGGGGACGAAAAGAGCTGTATGTATAAATGTGCGCGAGTGTGGCTGTACAGTCTACGAGTGATTTTAAGTAGGGCACAGCCCTTTAATTTTGTATTACGCTAATCCTAGCGTGGATCACCGGTGCGAAGGTGCAGCGGCACCAGGTCTCTTCACCAGCACAAATCTTGCCTTCATAGTGGAACGCGTTATTGTTTTGGCGCGCGCACTCAGCGTCTATGAGGATCAAATCTCGAGTAATAAGAATAAACGCTCTGATTTATTAAAGAATACCATGCGAGTCTTTATTCAATTTATTAACTCCTTCTTCTCATAACCTCCCGCGAATACCGCCGCCTCCGCGGGCATTTCAACATCAACGAATTGTGGATTTGCGCTCTTAATACAAGCGTATCATCTGAGCAGCCGATAGAAGCTGCTGCGCGGTAAGACAGCAGACTTGAGCATTTCGTTTGCTCATACACCAGATTTCCTCGTATACAACATCTCCCTGGTGTTGTGTCAGGTAGACGATTTTTTAACCACTCATTTGCATTGACCACAAGGAGAATGGAAAAGCTGGGCAGATATTAGTAGCTGCCTAAAAAGATGGTACGGTAGGTCGCAAGGGTACCAAGAAAGGCTGCAAGCAGAGGCGCACGCTAGGACACAAGGTCCTGACGAGTCCGTGCGCGAGTATATAAACTGCATGCAGGGTATTCTGAGGCAAATGGTACCACGCTGGATGTGGATCAACAGTTGGATAAGTTGTACCACAAGTTGCTGCCATCATTAAAGAGGGTGCTCCACCGGAAAGACTTTGTGTCCGTGGAGCAGCTTTTGGACGCAGCTGCTGAAGTAGAAGCAGTTATAGCGTGCGAGGAAGCGTACGTGGCGCCTTCCCCTACCAATAAAACTCTCATCCCCGAATGTGCTTATAAGTGAAAGAAGCGAGCGTCAGCCAGTAAGGCCAGTGTGTCAGCAGTAGAGGTGAAGCCAACTGAAGAAATGCTGACGATAGCTGCTATGACGCAGGTCTTGAAGACAACACTGGTAGAGGTAGCAAGGAAGTGGGGCTCAGGGGCAAAGTCGCTATCTCCCAGGCGAGGTAGCTCTACCAGCCAAAAAGGGAACAGAGATGGCTCGCGAAGTCCAAAGAAAAAGGGCAGTCGTAGCAAAAGACGATCCAGTCCTGAAAAATGAGGTGACAGGAAAGGCAGCTCGTCGACGATACAGTGCTACGACTACCAAGAGAAGCGACATATTGCCCGAAAGTGTCCAAAAGCGGAACAGGGCAACTGGAAGCAGGTGAAGTAGGCGAGGTCGCTACACCTCTTAACGTGCGTAAGAATCGTCAGGTTGACGACGTACGCAAGATCTCCTGCGATGATTTCGATCGCATGGTGAAGATCCTGGTTACCAGTCGTAAAGATGAGCATCGAGCTGGGAAATGGATCACGCTGGTGGTTACAGATAAGGAAAGAAGGATTCCGGGTCAGAGCATTGTGTCCACAGGAGCTGCACATAGATCGGCGAAGCTCGCACCACCTTATATGGGACCTTATAAGATAATATCAGTCCTGAGGAATAATACTTACCGCCTGGTCAGCGACGAAGGTGAGGTAATAGACCTTGCACCGGCCGCGCAGCTTAAGCGGTTCCACGGCGTCAGGGAATCTGTCAGGGGATTGACGCCTGAAGAGGAGGACGTCGCCCAACCACCGAGGGATGCGAGCGTGCTAAAGCGAGCGCTAATCGGCGAGCGAACTTCAGCAAGCGAGCAGAGTGATGCGGCGTCGGAGCTCGGTAGAGCTTGTACTTGGGTAGGTAGGGAACCGCGTGACATGGCGATACCGAAAAACCCGGCGACCAAGAAGAGAGGGCTACCGGCGAAAGAGATACGTGGTACACAGAGAAGTGCCTCAGCGGTCACCTATACACGTGGAGGTAGGCGCACCCAAGAGACGGCCAGGTCACTCGAAGGGGTCACGGAACTGGAACCCGATTCTAGGAGAGGGTTGTAATGAAGCGCGCGAGTTTTGTGCCTACGGTCCTGCGCCTCTTACGAGGTCCGCGCGTTCTACGGTGCTGCCCTAATTCGACAAAAATTCGGGGTTCGGAGTGCGTGTGTTGTTGCGAGAAGAGAGAGAGGATACAGCGGCCAGTCCGCTGAACAACCACTTCATCGGCAGGGACGATCGCCTTCCCTCAGGTCTCCACAGTATTGAAAGGAAGGAAGAACGACCAGCGAAACAGGGGACGCAAAGAGCTGTATACGAGTGTGCGAGTGTGTGGCTGTACAGTCTACGAGTGATTTTAAGTAGGGCACAGCCCTTTAATTTTGTATTACGCTGATCCTAGCGTGGATCACCGGTGCGAAGGTGCAGCGGCACCAGGTCTTTTCACCAGCACAAATCTTGCCTTCTCGCGCGCGCGCGCGCGCGCCGATTCATAGTGGAACGCGTTATTGTTTTGGCGCGCGCACTAAAAATAAATTTCATTTACTGAATCATTCAGAACAATAATAATAAATGGAGACAGGGGTTAAAAACACAAACATATATCAATGATCGTCTAATAAAAAACTGTGAAACAACTACTTTAAAAAAGCTTGACGTGCTTTAGCTAAAACAATGGAATACCGAGTGGTATCGTAGGCCTGTCCATTTGGAAGGATTGTTGAACCACCTGCTGCGAACTGAGGACAGGGATGACCAGTAGTTTGTCTTCCCGGCAGTTTTACTCCGTACAGATTGTACGTATCTTCCAATAGCTCCGTATCACTGTTTTATCATGTAATATATATATATATATATATATACCGTATTTAATCAATGAGTTTACTATCAAAAAATTTTTGATTTTCTAATTTTAAATTCAAAATAATCCTATGAATTTATTATTGTATAAAAATAAAAATTTGAAACTTATTTATTAATTGTAAAGAAAGATCATCAATTTTTCATAAATTTTCTATTAAAATATTTGATTCAAAAGTATTTTATCTAAATTTCGATTTAAATCGACTGATTAACAAATTAAGTGATGTATTAATATAATAAGGTGAAATGGTACGGTAATGACAGTATTTAATATAAAAATGCACATTTATAAAATGTGAATAAATATAATTAATATATATATATATATATATATATATATATATATATATTAATCTTTAATTTTATAAATATAAATATTAATTAAGTTTAAGGTAACTTAAAATGTATTCGAATTATGAAACAAATTACAGTACGATGTATATTAATTTAATATTAATGAAGATGAAGATAACAATATTTAGACTCACCTAGCTTCTTCATCAATGACGGGTGTTACCGTACCGGAATACTGTGAATAATAGGGATCCTCATAGCTACTACCTGCACTATAGTTGTCTGGCGGATACCTACTGGAACTTATAGTACTTGCGCCAGTAGTGCTACCAATACTGTTAATGGAAACAGTAGCTATACCTAGTCCGCCTTCTATTTCTGGGCTGCTTGTAAAATCTGTTTCTCCGTGTAATCGATCTGAGGGTACCATGAAATTGTTTATTTATATATTTTTATAAGTTTAAAATTTATTTATAAAAAAAATTTAATGTAATATATGTAAAATGAAAATAATTTAAAAAAAATGCTTATTGGTAATTTTAATCTATTTCTCATTTTTTCAGAGACTTATATTCTAAATAATTCTTTACATTGTTCAAAATCATATCTTTTCTGCTCTTCATTTTCTTTCGTGAGTTATCCTTCGAGTCCTTACGCTATTAAAAATATATAATTCTATATATTGTTTTTTTTCTCAGGTCTTTTTTTTATAAATAATTTATTTCCAACTTTATTTTTTAGACTAACCACCAGTGTCATTGACAGCTGTTCAACTAAACTTACTTTAACAACCCTTTCCTCATCCTTTTTTCATTCTGTTTATCTCTCTTACTATATTTGATCTTACGCTATAATTCTTTCTATCGAACTGCTCGATCTTTTGAACTGCCGAGTGCAGAGTGGTTCCAGTATGCATGTTGGTTGAAGTATAATAATATTCTTAACAGGACTTTATCTTTTATGTACCTATATACCAACTTCTCCAGTGTTTTAAAAATAGAGAAGTACAGGATATTGGCCCTGCTTTGAGTACGATGATTGTGCTAGAATTTTTCATACCAAAATCATATTTTAGGGATATGCTGTTCTGTTATAGTATAGACGGAGATACGCCGTCGTTCACCGGTGACCTTTAGGGGTCGAAGTTGGTCATCGACTTTCTGACTTTTTTCGCAGTAACAACTTGAACCGCAATTTTTCAATCCTTTCTCGTCGATCTCCTCAAATGCTGCATACTCTCTTACAGGTAAATTGATGATTTTCAATCAAACCTCGGGGTTTTTGGCGAGCATCCGGTTCAGTCTTACGGCCTCCGGGTATATTTCAATAACCTCTTAGAAACTATATTCGTCCCTGTCGAAAAAATCTGAGTGGGCTGTTTTCTATTTGACAACACTTTATCAATTCCTGAACTTCCTTTGGCGGGGGCTCTTCTTCGGAGTCATTAGGAGAGTAGTCCGAGACTGCCACCTCTATTCCGTGTCTCCCTCTCTTGGTAATGGAGAACAGAAAGGCAATACTAGATTCTGTTAATATTATCATATGTTATAAATATTATTTGTCTACAAGACTTATTGTAAACACATCAGCGTGTTGGCTACGGAGTCAGCGCTTTGTATATGTATTCGCACATAAGTGTTAGTAAGCGGGCAAGGCCCTATTTAAGAGCCGAAAGCCTATTAACCCGGGCTAGTAATTAAACGGTTTTTCTGCCGACGAGTCCGTTTGACATCAAGACTATAATCCAGGCGTACATGTATATTATCTAATAATAATAACAAGAATTCAGTGTCATATCTACTTTGTTCTTGTTAATTGCAACTTCCTACCTGCATCTTCGCGAGTAATCGCAACAGATTCTTTTGCAAATATTTTTGAAAGAGTCTCCGGAATTGAAGCTAGCATAAAGGTCCTAGAAAAAAGAATTAGAGAACCGACAAAAACCAAAAGTGACACTCTTGTTGTCTCTATATCAACATTCCCAGCGCAGATTGCCTCTCAATGTAAAGAAATTTTGGAGGTCGAGATGCAGCATACATATACTAATGACCAGCTTGTTATCTCGGACCTTTCACACGATGCAGGTACTAGCTTTAGGTTGTTAATACATCAAATTCACACAGATCTACTGAGAGATGTTGTATTAGTCGGTATAATGGGCGCAAGAGCTGACTTCGACGTTAAACACGCACCTCTCGTCATTCAGAATAGAAGGTCCTTGGAGTTTCATTAACCAGAGCCCAAAAAGACGCCAACCCCCTAATGATCTGGCGACTACCCAAGGTTCTTGCATTAAGCAGTCGCCTGTGTGCACCCAGCTAGGTACTTGATGAAGATAACCGTCGCACTTTTACTATGAAGCAAGTTAAGTTTGGTAAAGACTACTCAGTTTTTAGCTCTACTGATTAGCACAAAGTAGTGCTAAAAAAAATTGAAAGAATAAAATTATTTTATATGTATAATTTTGTTGAGAAGCACACTTATCATTTTGCAATATTGACTTCGTTGATTTTTTTGTGAAATCGAATAAATCTCATGTTTTATGTGAATTCAAGTCGGCTCATAGTTGCTGAGAAAAATAACGGACCCCATTTTGTGTCATCCATATTTTTAGTCTCGTGTGCACCACGTACTTATAGAAAACCAATAAGGCATATATAATTTTTCAATAGATAAATTCCATTTCGTTTTCAACACTTGAAATGACTCTAATTCCATACAATCCCCAACAAATTCAATCACATTATGATCAATAACCAAGAAAAATGCTATCTCAACTATGTTCTTTATGATAATTCGGTACGAAATTTCTTTGTTATTTTCTGAATTGTACATGTCGTTATTATTCATTTTACCAAATAAATTGATACTTCTCGAATGTCTTGATATTTTTGTAGATAAATGTACCAATTGATGTAGTAAAAATTAAAATATAAAAATACAATTATATATCAAAGCACAAAATATTGTTGGTAATATAATTACAGATCCACGTATAGAATATACAACGTTAAGAATTTCCATTGTACACAGTAAAATGTTAATACTTTCTATTCGGGTGGCAAGACCATATTGTCGTACAAAAAATACTATGAATCTGTTTAAATTGCGCGATTGTAAGACAATCGCAGAAACACATGCTTACACATGCCTTAATTGCATAGGGAACATGTCTCGCAACCCGTTATAAGAAATCGGCCTCTTTATCCGTTTTATATCATTATTAATACAGAGGGAATTTCATAATAATAGTATCTACAATTAATGATCATTTACCTGGAGTACCATGTACTTTTGACTGGCTAGAAACCGCTGCTGGAGAAGTTCCGGGAAGTGCACCAATTCCTGGACTATAGGAGCGCATCAAACTTCCTCCACGAGGTAATGTACTACTGCCACTTATGTAGTAGCCACTGCCAACAGTTGAATTTTTACTATTCTGGAAAAAAAAAAAATTTTTATACCCTAATCAGGAAGTACCTTAAGAGTAAAATTCCATTGCATCTTTAAATAAATTGACACCTGTAGAAAAAACCAGGAAAAAAATAATTCAAAAGGCATAACGTTTGTAACGTTATAGAACGTTTATACGAACATAACATAAAGCAAATTGTATTGTATGTTATGTTCGTATAAACATAATATTATCATGAATTTATACATAATCATCTACATAATCTATAAATATATATATACGCATATACAAATACGCATTCGAGTGTGAATATTTATAAAATACATAATGATTTATATCATGATTATACACAGTCAAAAATACAAACATACATATGTATACAATATCTGTATAGCGCACTTCATATGCAATCTAACACATACATACAAATATTATACTATGTTTATATGTACATAATACGCAGAACAATTATAATTCAATTTTATATTGCTTTTTATTTATTATAAATTTAAAATTTTGATTATTTTTTTAGTTGACTGGTTTTTAGATTTCAATCTGAACTGGCTAGTTCTTGGATTGCAAAGACAACTGCTTAGTCGTTCCTCTAAGGCGTTGGTATAAAGCTGTTATATAGTTTCTTAAAGTAATTATCTGTAAAATGTCAAATAAAATTATAACAATATTCTACAGTACCATTTATTCTAGTCTTTTATTTATATTAAAGTCAGTTTATTATTCATAATAGTATTATAAAAATTACCATTTTTAATAATACTATTAAGTAAGTTTATTATGCAATACTATGATAGATAGGGTTGTTAGGTACATTAATTTAGGTTAAGTGCAATCTACATCTATAATTCACTGTTGGTAATTTACTGCAGTAAGATACTTGTAGTATATAATAATACTGCAAGTATCGCGCGAGTAGTGAAAGGATCGCAAAGCGTATTACACATTCGCTGTAATACAGCAATAGGTTAGATTAGCGTATATTTAATATTAAAGCCATTAAAACCAAGTAAAGAAAGAAACAATTAAATTTACGTTTTTTATAGTAATTTTCTATGTATATGATATATTTTTTCACTTTTTTCCTCAATGCAGTGACGAATTGTTAATACTTAAAGAAATATTAGCAAACAAAATTCGTGTGTGTATCTTTGTCTAAAAAAAAAATTACGTAAAAGTAATATATATTACTCCAGTACGCCTTATATACTTGGAAATAGTTATAATATTTTCAATTTCGGTATAAAGGTAGAAAGAAATAAACGTATGATCCATTCTAGTTATTCATTATAGCTCGTCATTTAGAAAGACATTCCAGCTATTGTCTACATATAAAATTAAAATTTGATATTTTACAACGATTAAGCCGAATTTTGTATCTTATTAGGTTAAGGTTCACCATAAATCTGATACAAAATCTTGTACGAGCTCATTCTTTCTATGTCTAGTGCTTATTCAAAGACTAATAGACTGTTCATTTACAGAAATTATAATATTTGTTTGGAACAATACACGGGCTATTGATTTAACAATAGTTTTTTTTTACATCGAACTAAAGATTATGGACGGAGTTTTAGTTAGGCACACGACCATTGATTCCTTATATCAAAGAGAAGGAGAAAGAGATTGGACCATAGCGCCGCCCATCAGCACTGTTAAAGTAAAAGGTGCGAGCGCATTTGCGATCCATCTCAGCAATCAGTCAGTCAGCTACATTCAAGAAGTGTGAGCACAATAGGTTCGCTTCGTATTGTAAACATAGCGGCATACAAAGTACCTAAAAAATAGAAAAAGGAAAAAAGAAAAACGGTAGTGAGTACTATTCAGTAAGTGAGTATTTTCAAGTCTTAGCAGATTATTATATGTAAATCGTTGAATAAAAATATAAAGATTCGATGAACTAACAGTTTATTCATCGTCTGATTTATAATGAATTTACTAAGAATATTAAAGTTTAAATTTAGGTAATTCACTCGTTAAAAATGGCAAGGATGACACGGCTGTTGATACAGCTCTGGTTGTTCCAGACGATTTCATTTATTTGCAATAGCCAAACAACGGCTTCAACTTCTTGGCAATCAAGATTGCCTACACCTGTTTTACATGAGATTACTGGTTCACCTAGTTATCATCACACCTTCCGCGAATTAGAACCTCAAACTCAGTTGATTGGTCAAGATCTCAATCGTGATCAGTGTGCTCTATACAAAATCATTATGAATCAGCAGCTTTATTATGAGGTAAAAATAATTCTTTAAATGATATTACACTAGAAATTTTATAAATTTTTAAATTTTTAAATTTTTTGATAATATACTTTGTTAAAATATAACTTATACTTTTCCATTAATCATTGAAATTACTTTCAATTTGGCATTAATTTCTGTCTTAATTATTGATCTATTTATTAACTTAATTATGAATCTATTAATTAACTTTATATCTCTTGGGCTCGACAAAAATACTAATATAGTACAGTAAATGAGGCTGATTTCTGTATAAAAAAATGCAGTAATTACTTTTATTTCTGAATATTTTTTATAAAAACATAAAAAAAAATGAAAACTATAAACCGATACAAATTTCATTGAATTAAAAAGTCTGTAATGATTTTAAGATTAATATAAAGTTAAAACCAGGGATAAAAAATATTGAATTATAGTGTGATTAAAATCGTATAAGTAACAATAAATTTATCGAGTTATTGTATAATTGAAGCACTAACTACCCGTATTTTGTCATGTACACTTTAATTTCATAACGTAATCGCTATACAGCATCAGAGATAGTTTAGTTACGCATTAACCAGTACTACAGGCACTAGCCTGAGTGAAAATTTGGATAGTGTACAAGAATTCCATAAGAATTCGTAAGCTGACAACTTTTGCTCTCTTTCGCTCTCTCTCTCTTACTCTTTCTACCTATTCCTATGCATGTATCCGATGTTCTATCTTGTTCCACCTCTCTCTTTTTCCAACTTGAATTGACTTCGATCTCTCTCACACACATTGCCCCTCTTGTTCAATTTCTCACTCGCTCTCTCACTCTCCCTCTCACTCTCTCACTCTCACTCTCACTCTTTCTCTCATTCTCTCTTCCTTTCCCTTGATCACGTATACACTCTCCGTTTTAGTTTATACTATGTCTCTCTCTCTCTCTCTCTCTCCTCTCTCTCTCTCTCTCTCTCCTCTCTCCGGTTCTGAGTATACGATTGCAACGACTATGCCTTTCACGCTTACACTTGCGAATGAAAGTAAAAAATTAACGGTATTGCGTTCTGGAAAGTATGTGTAGCTATCTCTCCGTTGTTGGTTGATTTGGACTTTGGAAATATGTGAATGGCTCTACTGATGGTAACATGATATTACTAAGTCAGTGGTCGTTTAAAGCATCAAATTCTTTTTTTGCTATTAATTGTATCCTTATGCGTATCTTATCCACCGATACCTTAAAATTAGACCTTAGTTTTGCGTGTGTTTTGTATAAAAGAAAAAATATATTTTAATCCTGTTTTGGTTAATTATATCTAGTTAATTTGCCGTCAATAAATGGTAAAAAATGATTTTTAATAAATAATCATATTTCAAATAATAAAGTAATAAGATCGTTTGTACTTAGTACAACAAAGATTATTACAACGAACCACTAAACGGTTCATGATACTTCCTCTGTGCATTTTCTTCCGCATCAGCATATTATTTTTTAAAATAAATGTAACTTAATATTATACATGCATGTAAGAGAATTAAAATATTTACAAAATTTAACCTGCGACGTTGAGAATTAAAACTTCACGAAATTCAATTATTGGTTGTCCTTTTTTCACGCTTACGAATAATTTTAATAATTACATACATTCAGTATTTGCTATGACTTAGCATGAAATTAGTGACTATGAAATTGCGATTTGTCGAATTCTATTAAAAAAAAATATGATAAAACCTTTATGTAGATTTATGTTAAACCACTACTAAAATAATTAATCCATTGACACTCTGGTTCGATCCATTTAAATTATTTTAATATAGACTATCAAGCCTTGAGAATGAAATGCAAACGAAGGGAATAAAATTAAATCTTATAAAGTAAAACTAACTAGAGCGATTTTAAATTATTTAATTTGTTGAATTCGTGCTCAGTTAGATCAAGTATAAAAATCCAATTACAATTCGATATAATTATTAAAAATTATAACATACTGCTTTCAATACCAACAGCAAATAAAACTAAATCAATAGATAATGTTTATGAAGATTCATTACGTCGAATTTTTAGAATTCACAAAAACGCTAAAATTTAAAAAAATTCCAATTTCCATATCAAAATAAAATCTTAATGGAATTCATTGTTCTAAAATTTAATTGCTAAATAATATAAAAATCGACTCCAATTTGTTAAATATGACTTGGCTTATACTTTAATATAATTATTCTTTCTAGCATTAAAGTTGCAATTTTAATTTAAATTTCTTAAGCAAAAATATTTTTATAATGTTTAATAATATATGTACATAATGAAATGTAATGAGAAATGGAAATATGAGACTTTATCGCTTTCATTTAATAACAGTCAAGTATAAACTGCGTAAGCAAAAATATGATGACAATTTGAAAGATTGACAAGTGACAAATCTTAAAATAGAAAGAGCACCTTTCTAACCGGTTCTATTTTATATCATATATTCTAGAACGTATATAAAAAGAGAGTAGCATATGATGTAAATGCTTTGTAACAATGTTTTATTTAGGTGAAATAAGAAATTCATTCAACGAATAAGTATTATTCAGTATAACGTACTCAATATTCGGCAGCGAAAAGAGAAAATTCATTGTAATAGCTATTAAAGTAAAGGAATAAAGTTCAACTTAAAAATAAGAGAGGATTAAATTCATTAGCAAAGTCGAGAAACTACTAGTGTCGCTATTTATCGCTAACACTGAATTACATACACTTAAACCCCTTTTTACTCTGTGATTAATCATGATGAATTAAACTAATACTTTTAAAATGTGTAAATGCTTCAATTTTAAGTACATTATAAACAAACTATTGCAACCAAATTTAAGATCATGATAACTCCAATGAAGCGTATTTTCCAACGACCATATAAAATGTTTAAAAAATAATCATAATATAGCTAAATATTTTGATAGACTGAATGTAGACTAGTTTTAATTGATGATTTCAACATTCGATACAATATTTTGATGCCTTGGAAAAAAACCCGCCAATTCAAAAACAGGCTTCAGAAACGAGCCAATTAAAAAAATGCTTAAAATACGAAAAATATATATAATAATACCTCAGTACGGCAACATATGAATATATCAATATATTTATGAATATTTTTAATATAAATTTATTCATATTTTACGTTTTGAATTGGCTGATTGTTGAAGTCTATCTTTATGTTGACTGGTTGTTGAATTGTTCTTTTGATGGGCGAGTTATTCCACGTCCAAGGCGTCGATTTGATGAATATTTTTTGATACAGAACATTCAACAGTATTTTGCGATTTTGGCAATTAATTGTATCCGTGTAATACATATTGATAATACATTGATAATATATTGATAATACATTATTTAAATAACTTATTATAAAAAAGTGAAGAAAATAAAACGTAAAACATCCATTTAAAAGTCCATTCAAAATTTGATATATTAATAGAATCAACTCTTTGTATCCAGGAACTTAATTTATGTCGCGGCACTAAAGAATTGATATTTTGAACTTAAAAAATTCACTGTTCTTACATATACATAGTTTTGGATCACTCAAATTGACAATTTAATAATGGATATGTATTAGTATATACGACAGCAATCTTTACGATATAATTATGATGCAGTAAAACCTTTAAGGATATTTTAATGTGCTATTGTAAATAATGCCTATCATATTTTTCAGTACATCCATTACAAAATTAATTTACCCGACTTGAAAGAATTCACCCTTTGTATGTGGACTAAGTTTACAAATCATACAAATGATCATCCACTATTCTCATACTCAGGTAAGCAAAGTGTATTAATTGTATTTTTTTGTTCGATATTGCCACAAGATTACTGTTTGTGCAAATAATTTTTCTCGCATTAATTTATTATTTAATTTAATTTCAATTATAACGACATTATTTTGAAGCATGTCAAGTTTTTCATCATATATTACACTCTTCTTTAAAATATCCATGTTCAATTCTCTGCGGCCATTAGTACCCGGTAATGTCTTAAATTATTTTTAAGAAAAAACAAAGAAGTACTCGTTAGCATTCACTAAAGGAAGATTTGTGCAAAATTTTAGTTTGATTGATAGATAATTGTACAAGATACAGTAATACATGGTTTTGCGATGGTTAAACTGTAAGCGGCCATTAGTATTTTAAATACCAGCATTCCTATCATCTGAACGACTTTTGATCGCGCTTTGTTGCACACATTTGTTACACCTACAGCTAGTATGTTGCTTAAACCTTAGATGTTAAGTTCTGGCCAGTATTTGTGTGATCTCTCCATATCTCTTTCCCTTGTGGTTTCGATGTAGAATAAAATTATAGAAAATAGAAAATAAAATATATTATTTTTTATTAACTATTATTATTAGAGCATTGGGTAATTTTTTCGATATTTCCTAGTTTCCTTTTGCCTCCGTGGCCACATTCATACGGGAGATAGCTATGACTATTATAAGATTGCTATAACACGTATATGAGCAACTCCACATAATACTGTTAACTCGATAACTGGAAATAGAAAACTTCACTACGGCACACTCACCGAATCCTATTTTTCGGGCTCGTAGATGTCTACCGAGTCAAAGGAGCTAAATAATATAAAAAAGGTTATTCAATTTTTCGCATTCATCTCGACAAAACGAATATATTTGTATCTTATGGAACTCCTTTGAAGATAACTAATCTTCTACTTATCCAATTTGGACAAATTTTTCTTCAATTCAAGCTCTTTTGATATAATTCTGATTAGCGAGCAATCACTTTAAATAGTTAGTTTAACGTAGTACATCAAGTATTATACTACTGTGTTGTATTTTTTATACTATAAAAATACGTCCAATATTCAACAACTGTTTGGACTGTTTAGTGACCGCATCTCTCTCTCTCTCTCTCTCTCTCTCTCTCTCACGTGCGTGGTATCACACGTGAAACTCACTTGCGAATGGTAATTTTAAAATTATCATTTATAATATTTTTAAATTTTAATGAATATTTTATTAACATTAGTATACAGCATAATGGTATATTCAAATGTAGTTTTAATTGATATGTTTATGTTTTACCGTATAATACTAGTTGGAAATAAACAACGAGCTATTCTGTCGTGGATAGCAAATACTCAGCGTAGCTCTTATTATATGATGAATATTGACGGACACAATCTTTATCGATTAAATTATCCGTTACGGATAAACAAATGGTATCACTCATGTCAGAGTTGGAACGGTCGCACAGGCGAGTGGCAAATTTGGGTCAATGATGAACGTGTAGGCCGAGGGTTTCATAATAGGGTAACTTGTTTTGCTACATTAACTTGTTATTGAATTTAGTATACATTAATTAATTTTTAAATTTCTTTTTATTCATTTGCTTTAAGTTCTTTATTAATCATTATCGATTTTATTTGAGAAAGCTTGTTGGACATGTAATCAAAGGCAGTGGTGTTGCCATTTCCGGTCAAGAACAAGGAAATTTAGATAAAAGCGCTTTGAACGGTGACTCAGCCTTAAAAGGTAAATTTACTCTTTTCGCTTTTATGCTTTTAGAGATATATAATATCTCTAGGAAAATGTCTTATGTCTACCAGTCTTTAATAATGTTTTGGTATTCTACCTCATTCAACTTTGTAATTAAACTAATCTTGCTCTTAAATATTCTACGATGCTGTCTCAGATAATTTAAAGAGGTATTGAATTAAAAAGATACTCATTTATATATCCAGCTTTTCAAATTTTATTAGAAATAATCTTTACATTAAATTACATAAAATTATTAATCATACGTGTTTAAAGCTGTAATTAAATATAATTATTTAATAATAATATTGTATATTTTGATGATACGTCTCGAAAGAGTCAATAAATCTGTTACAAAATTAGGTTAAACTTTCAAAAATTTTTATTTAGAGTAGTTAATATTATTGATTTCCAGTACCTATTGGTATGGTGGGAGAATTAACTATGCTGCAGCTATATGGAGTAGCTCTAACTGCTGGTAAAGCGCATCGTGATCACAAACATCACCATGCACATCATTTTGAACATAACTCAAACAACAATAATCTGCCTCCAACGTCGACACTATCTCCTGCTATCACTGGACCACAACTTCCAATGAGTCCCTATACTACAGGAGGACAAATCAACTATCAGGTAAAAGATGATTTTAAGGTAGACAAATTATGCCAGTAGATATGTTTTTTATAAGTATCGTTATATCAAGTTCTGACTTCTTTGTAGTTGGGCGCTTTCTTTAAAAAAAGTATAGTAATTGTCCAAACAATACTCAGGTGATGCGTTCTTCATTAAGTTTCAAATAAAGATGTCTTTTTACCTCAAAAGAAACTGTCAAACGATAGGTAAATAAATTCATGCGTGTCGTTTGAAGAGAAAAAAGTTTGAAGAAAATTACGGCAATTGGAGCATATATTTCACATTTTTTAAATAACTTTATACCAAAGACATTAATGAATAATCGTATAAAATTGTAGGATTAGAGAATGTATGAATGTTTTAATTTTTAAGCAGTATTTGATACGTTACCTTAATTAACTCCTTATCATTTGCATGGTATACACATACCACGCATGTATTGCAACGCTGTAAGTCTTTGTTACCAAGGTTTCAAGTGTTGCTTTAGTATATCAAAAGTAGTAGATTAAAAGTTTTAAATCCATAAAAGAAGTAATTTATTGTTTGTGAATATGTCAAAATCTAGGTAAAAATCAATCCAGGTGCACAAGTGCAAATAATTCAGAATGGTGTTACATTGCGTCATCCCGCGCTACTTGCACCTGCAGAAGTTCCTCAACCATTACCACCAGCGATTTTTCCGGCTCAACTAGAAACTGAGAGTACCAGCTCCTCTCCAAAGCCAAGCCTACCATTTGATTTTGCTACAGCGTTAGCTAATATTGGAAGTAGCAGCAATGGACTGCCTATTGGAAGATATAGTTTTCACGAAAGACAATATCGACACACCGATGATGCTACTAATTTGAAAGTAGAAAACAAAAGAACGAGCAAAGAGAATCAGAATATTAATAAATTAAATAATATGGAAAATAATAATATTCAGAATCCAGGCACATCTACATCTACAACTGCATTAAGCACGAGTATGAATAAGGTATTTTGTAATATTGAAATAATTTTCTTTAAATATCTTACTGTTTAAATCTGAAATTAGCAAATTAGAGAAAGTTGAAATAGCTCAGTCCTGAATGTTAATAGGTATAACATTATTAATAAAAATTTACCTTAAATGGATTAATTAGTATAAATCGAAATCTACGGAACGTGCAAATTGAAGATTATAAATGCAGCCCGATTTTTAATTGTGAAATTCATTATTACTCGTTATCAGCAGATAACGAGTAATAATGATGTTTTAAGCTACAAACAAAAAATGCGTTTCTGAAAACCATTTTTATGAATTATTGATTTGAATTATTTATTTAAATAATGTGGACAGTCTTATTACATGATCATATTAGAATCCAAATAATTCTTTTAATAAAAGTAATAGATCTTACGCTTTATTTTTTTAAATTGTTGAATATTAGTAGTTCTTTAAAGCAAAAAATATTATTTTTGTATTTATATGTACACTGTACATTTTTTAGGTGAACTTTAGCGTAGAATCTGCAGAGTTGCTGATGTCAAAGAAGAAACGCGATATTCCATTTGTTAAAACTATCATTGATGAGTCATATGTTCAACAGAGAACACAACTACTGTCAGACATTGATATTGGTACCTACACTGATGGCTTGGCAAGTTTTGGTTTAGCACCCATTGAATCTGACAGTGGTGCACGTACACATAAACAAGACGAGCGTGAACCTGCCGAGGGTGAAGTGAGCAGGGTTATGAATGTTTGTCATGGCTGTGATGATGAACCATTTCAAAAAGCCCTTATCATTTCTTGGCGAAATGTTCCTAAGAAACTGTACTCCGGTGCTCTTCATGTACCTTCTACACAAATTTGTAAAGCATTTTGAAAAAGAATCTTTATGAAAGTAGGATAACATATATTTTGTATTTCTCCATAAATTTAAGAATCTGCTAATACTGAATTAGGGCACAATCCACTCCCGTTTTTCTGTAAGCTTAATTCTATTGAATTTTATTTTGAATTCATATTGAATATAATTAAACGAATTCTAGTGAGTGTTCTGATTTTCATAGTTTATAACACAATTTCAACGTAGACAAATTCAACGACTTCTTTCCACATGTTACAATAGTATTCTCCCTGATTCAAATATATTAATTACATGCTCTTCCTTTTATTAAACTTCAACTGTAAAGTTATTCTTTTTTACTTCTATCTCTGTATTAACTAGTTTTCTATATCTTTATCCGTATACCTTTCTTAAATTCTAGACATGTCTATCAAATGTATTCTCTACCTCGGAAAATGCCTCTGATGCTATCGATAAGTTCAATTTTCAATATACTATTTTCTTATTAGCTTTGAGTTCTGTATTCGTAACTTATTTTTCATGCATTTTCTTTATTTTTGTATATTTGTTATATATTTGTATTTATTTGTATTATTAGTATACTTTTATTCGTCCGTTTATCCTTTTCTTTGCCGCTTCATTAATCAACCGTTTTATGTTATTAAATATATTTTAATTTGATTTAAATTCAAATTTTGAACTCTATCCGATATTCCATGTTCAAAACTTAGACCTACTTATTTTTTATATTTTATCTCAATTAACAACAGATATTGTACATAAAGTGTATAATGACTAATGATATACGTATTTCTTACACCTATTTTTGCACAACTTAGAAAAATCTTTTCTAATTTAAAGGCAATATTTTCTGATTGCGAATATTTTTTAGACAAGGCAAAAAACTGTTGAATCCTACTGGACCACATTTTCATATAGTACCTTGCACAAGCCACGTTTTAGGTTACAGACAAAAAATGCGTTTCTGAAAACCATTTTTATGAAATTTCCAAGAAAACGAAGTCAGTTTTGTCAGTAATTCAATTTAAAAATTACTATTTTCCTAAATATTAGCCAAGATTGGATATTTTCATGAATTAATAATCATTAACATTTTTTCGCAGCGATTGTACAACTCGAAGTACACAAAGTACATTAAAATAGATCATCTTTTGAAATTGTCCTTTATTCAGTAATCTTTAGGGTATACTTTTAGGAAAGAAGTGTATGAATATTATACAAGCTAAAGAAAGTCTATAAATTTAATTTATTACTTTAGACTATAAGATGTTTTTAGATTACTCTTAATTTTAAAAATAAAATAATAATAAAAAATGCTACTCCTCAAAATGCCTTATATGTAAAAATGAAAAACGCACACATATATATATGTTAATATGAAATGTAATTCATTAAACTAAAGATTTGTTTACAATTGCACCTTTTTCTTATTGTCCAATCATTATCCATCATAGATTATTCTACCGTCTAGGTATATTATATTGTGATTTTCTATGTAAATAATATGACAGCATAAAGTCCAAAAGTTATTTTTTCAATTATGTGCAAGCAAGAATTCTTGTAAGAATTTTTTTCTAATAAATCTTAAAATATTCAATATTGTACTACTTTAAATGTACAAAGGCTCAAGGATATCGGACTTTATGGACCTCGGAAAGTAAATTTCCAGTGACCGTGGACATATATGAAAAATACATCGGTTCTATATTGGCATGGTGCACTTCGTATAAACACTAAAATATGTTTGCACGACAACGTATGAATATATAAATGTAATTGAAGCCTGTTTTTTAATTGGTGGATTTTTCGTTTAAGGCGTCGATATGTGGGACTGAGAATATTAACGTGGCTCGCACCTTGGACGTACTGTCAGTCAGTCAGGCATTATCAGGCAAGTTTATCATTTAAAATATAATTTTTTTAATTATTCGTAATTGAACAAAAATACTGTTACTTTCAATATATTTTAGGCTACCCAAATGTGACATTAACTATTAACAAAAGCTGTTAAATATATTATTTACCTTGCTTTTATGTATATGTTGATGTTGGTATTCACTATCGAATTCTGGTTCACTAAAATAACTTTGATCTTCCCAATGAAGTGGAAGCATAGAGGCATCTGTAGCTCCTAACGGTCCTGGAACTCCAGCTACTCCATCGCTCTCAAATAACCGCAGAACGCTGCGATCGCGAATATCGCGTAGATGTGATCTGCAATCAAAGAAATGTATTATTTATAATGATAAAGTGTTTTTAAATTTAATTTCCTTTATCTTTTCATTTTCATTTTCATGTTTTTTTTATAAATGGCGTACACGATATCAAAAAAACTAAATGCAATTACATCAGATTAATGCAAAATTTTACAGATGAACTAAGTAGAACTGGAAAAATTTTCGTTTAAACAATTTTTTCATCATCTGACGATTGTGCCGTCATAGCCAGCGTGGCTCACAGCCCTCGGTAAATATACGTATACGGGGAATCCAATGAAAATCCACTATCTGTAGAAGCAGCGGTGAGCAGCAAGGAGGACCGCTGGATAGGTGAGTGGTGGGGAGAGAACGAGAGAGAGAGAGAGAGAGAGAACGACCGGCACGCGACTAGAGGACTGACGAGGTTTGTGCAAGTCAGTCGAGCACGAGTTTTCCCCCGTTCGCGCGCTTACGCGAAAAAGCTCATTATTAGCAACCGAGTGACATCCTGCGAAACGCCGAGATTCCGTGAGAGCAACCTCGTGCCCCGCGGTACCCTTCTGAAGTGCCCCCGCCGCCAACAGAGCGAGTCGCCCGAGAGCCATCTACGGACATCGCCGCCGATCTCCTGATAGGACGAGCTTGCCAGTCGACTGCTGCCGCCTGCCTCCTCGTAGTATCTTCGTGTGCGATGCCCGAGTAAGTACCGGTATACTCTCTCTCTCCTTCTGTCGCCAGGCTCTTACCCGCGCATCGCTATGTAGCGTGTTTGCTCGCGCTGTTGTATTAAGTGACAGAATAAATATTCGTGTGACTTTAAAGCCCCGCCTTGTTCTTTGCGACTCCTCGCCACGGCTCCCTAGGGCTAGACTGTCGTCGCCAACGAATTCCGGCCGCTACCTAGAACTAGCAGGTGGAAATGGCGAGCTCGTTCCCTCCGATTATATCGGGCCTAGCCGACCCCGCTATAAACAATATAAAATGAAATTTTCTTTAAAAATTTTTGTTACTTGTTATCTCGTTGGGTAACAATGCTCTTTTCGTTTCATTTCTGTACTGTAAAAAAACAAGCCCTGGAAAAAATTGTACAATTTGTTACTTCCTTAACTAACCGATTTCTTATAATATAATGTATTTTATAATAATAGATTTAAAACGCTTTTAATTGCTGCGATTCACAAAGTATATAAGAACTAGCAGGTGGAAACGGAGAGCTCGTTCCCTCCGATTATATCGGGCCTAGCCAACCCCGCTATAAACAATATAAAATGAAATTTTTCTTTAAAAATATATTTTTATTAATTTTACAAAAAATTTTTGTATATTGAAATTTTTTCGGAATTTTTCGGAATTTTTTATGTTCACATGTAAAGCAAACATATCAAAATTATGATACCTATTTGAATATTTGTTTCAGGGTAAAATTATGGCCTGCACGCTATGCATCAAACAAGAAAACAATTAAATTTAATGTTTAAATATATAAACTATAAACTTTACAAATTTCCTGTTAATCCATTGCTTTTTGTTTTCCCAAAAGAATCCTTGAAAATTTCGGTTTTTGGCCTCCTAAGGCTTTTCCTTCCTTAAGAAACCAATGTCATATTTTATGAAATATATAAATGCTTAAACAATGCCATTCATAGTGATCAAACCTGTACGTGTTTGGCGATTCTAGGCAAGATTTGCTAAAATGTGATTCTGAATGACCCAAATGATACAGAGAAACAGATTAAAGTACGCCAAAGATTCAAAATAAACCATTATTGATAGAAGGCTAAAAGTATTGTGTAGTAGAAACAAAAGATTAATCGTAATGCAAAATATGATGAAAAAAAATGGAAACACATTATTTAACTATGAGCCACCCGCTTATATGTACGAACGCTATTAGGTTAACGATGGGCAAGTATGGAGTCTGATTCTCTACCACCAGGAAGACTAACGCGACCTATCTCTCTGTTAAAATACTATATATTTATTTTTATTTACTTTTTAGTTTCTTTCCGCGCCCGCGTTCTCGAAGTTGTGTACAATGAATAGCAAACTTCCGGTGACGTACTTTCTTCGATATAGGTATGTGTTCGAAATACCTCAATATTAGATATTAATGAGCTTTATTCTCGTTCATTTTTTTATTATAAATTTAATTTAAAGTAATAAAATCGCATTAGATAACAATAAAAGCTATAAACAAACCTTAAATCCTCAAGCTCATAAAACATATCTTTGTTGCTATCATGAATGTAAATTTTTACATGAGGACTATCTAAATACTCCATGGTTAGTTGCTTTGGAAAACTTCTTACAAAAAGTGCTTTGACAGTATCGATACTCGTTATCTCGTTGGGTAACAATGCTCTTTTCGTTTCATTTCTGTACTGTAAAAAAACAAGCCCTGGAAAAAAATTGTACAATTTGTTACTTTCCTTAACTAACCGATTTCTTATAATATAATGTATTTTATAATAATAAATTAAAAACGCTTTTAATTGCTGCGATTCACAAAGTATATAAGTCATTCATTCTATGCAATATCGTTTCTTACCACAATAAAATTAGGAATATAGTAAGTTGGGCAAACTGCCGAAATCGATTCTGCCGCTCTCACAGCCAGTCAAATAGTACAGGTAATATCGACGCTTGAGAGGAAGAACTAGCAAGTTTAAAAAAATGTGTGAAAAACCAACCAGTTTAAGACAAGATTCAAAGATGTTGACATATGAAAACGCATTTGAATAACCAGACGCTTCGTTTTAAATGTAAAAATCAGCCAACTCAAATAATCCCATAAACATTATGTTATTAGAATGAAAGTACAATGACGGCACGCGAGCAGTCGATATGACGGCTTGCGGTGCTAGCGATATGATGTCGATAATCAGCACAGAAATACTATTTACTGCTCGCCAATAGAAATATTATTTTATTTATCCAAATCATAAAATACATGTCAATATTGCTGCTTTTTGTAAAAACTAGAAATTATAAATATATAATAGTCCAACGGATAAGTTGGACTATGAACAAATGTTAAATGTTTTACAATTCTTTAGACCTAATAATTTTTTTAAAATTATATATCTTAACGAAAATAGATTTAAGAATCCGGTACCGTATCCGCTTGTTACTTAAAGTTTTAGATTCATATTATTAATTAAATATTAATTTACTGTGCACAGTAATATTGTATAATGTGCATAATAAATATGTGTTCAAACATTAATTAAATTATTTGTGTAAAATAAAATTTGTCTCCGGAACGAAATCTAGCTTGAAATTTTCTTTGCAAAATACCGCCTATGCGAAAATATAGAGCCAATAGACTGTAATAAATATTTTTCCAAAACAAATTTATATTAAACTTTTCAACTATGATTCAATCATTATAATATCTATTAACCAACAGTATCTGATTAATAAGAACTGCAAAGTTTAAAATTAATATACATTTTGGCTACTTAACTAATTTTTATAATTTAAAGATTTAAAAAATTAGAATGATCGTACTTTTAATGACACCATTTTGTGAACTTTTCGGGACCTAAATATGCTCAGCAGTTGTACCTTCCTTGTCCTCAACATACCCGGCGCAAAAGTGCGGGCTCTCAGGGACAAATACTTTAGGCTTCACTCGGGCCTGGGCACCATCACTGCGAGGGTGAGCGGCAGTACTCGTGGACAAGGCGGAACGGGTAGAGTTACTCTGAACTAACCGCTATCGCTAATATCGTTGTGGCATTTACCCAGAGCAACTTGCATCACAGCAAAAATTCTTTGGCCAGACACACATACATGCCTTACACAAATACCGACATGCCTTATCCAAGAAAGTTGGGTGGCTGCAGGCGAGATTAGGGGCTTGTCCGAGTCGAAATACAGTAAAGGGATTGGAGGTTATGCTGCGACCGTTCCGGTGCAGCGGTGATCTTACAACTATTAGGATAAAACTCCCAGTGGAGAGAGGTACGGAAAAAAGAGGTGATAGTGGCATTGGGTTCCTTTCCCTATGATTCATGAACCCCAATGAAAGGAGGTTCAGGAATTGATGGAGAGCTGCCTGGCGGCGAATACTCCACTCCTATTATCGTGTGACACGAACGCGCACCACATGATATGGGGAAGCACAGATATAAATAGAAGGGGGGAATCACTTCTACAGTTTCTGGTTACTATGAACCTATGCATCCTAACAGAGGTGATGAACCTACCTTTTTTAACTCTGTCAGGAATGAGGTTATAGACAAGTCTATGCTCGAAGTCTATAATTAATTGGATTATAAATTAGAGGATCTCATCAGAAACTTCACTCTCTGACCACAGGTATCTGTTTTAACTGGGTGATGAATGAGTCAAGGAGGGGTGTTTATAGAGACCCAAGGAAAACAGACTGGGGGCTCTATGGAAAGAACCTCAAGAACGAACTCTCATTCCTTACACTAGATTTCAGCACTCAAGAAGAACTTGATTTTTGGATAACTAACCTAGTTTAGTCAATAAAAGTCTCCTACAAAAGAAGCTGCCCAGACGTACACCAGGGGGCGCGTAGTACCCTATGGTGGAACTCAGAATTGGAGCAATCACGCAGAGAGGTCAAAAAAGCCTTTAACGGGGCAAAGAAGACCATGTTACTAGAAGACTGGAGATACCATAAGGAAAAATAAAGATGCTACAAGAAAAAAGTAGATGTCGATCGAACTAAAGGTTGAAGGAATTTCTGCGAAGGGATCGAAAGATACCCGGACGCGACAAAACTCAATCTGGCAATTAAATTACCTACAGCGGAGTATGCTGTCTCCGAGGAGGTAAATTTACGACTACTTTTGGAGGCAAACTTCCCGGAAATCGGGAAATCCGAGAACTTTGCCTTCAAAAGGGATCCGGGCTACTCCAGGCTGGGCCAGAGGACCGGCGAGGATAGACTGGGGACTTGCTGCGAGTTGTTACTCCGAAGAAAGACAAATGGGCTGTAGGCAGTTTCGAACCTTACAAAACACCGGGGGACGACTGCGTATACCCGATCATGCTGCGCGAGGGTCTACAGGAATTCATCAACTAAAATATTCAGGGTATGTATGGACATGGCCCATCAGGCCCATCATCCTGACTTCCTTTGTTTTTAAAACGTTGTATTTTCAAGACGAAATATTGACAAACACACCTGTATATCTTAACCATCATGCCTAGAGAGCGAGACATTCAACAAAAACTCCTCTACACTCAACGATCCAACAGATCGAAGAGCAGGTGGCCAGGAAGTAATACGTGGCTACAATTTGTTGCAACTTCAAAGATGAATATCTCAAGTAAAAATGATTGTAAGGGGACCATTTTTTTACTTAAAGATTAAGTAGCTCTACTATAAGATGGTGGAACTCGATTTTATATTTGACTCCGCCAATATTTATGTGACCATGAAATTGAAGGTCAGATTTTAAAGCTCGAAAATCGTAATCTTCCGAAGTGCATTTGGGCAAGGGTGTTTTAGAAATATTTTGATCCCTGCATTTTAAACCACAACTCTTTTCCCTTTATTTAAAAAAAATTTTAACTTCTTACGATATTTTTTGCCTGAGTTATTCATCTTTAAAGTTGCGACAAATTTTAGTCGGCATTAAGTGTGGCGATAATTTTGTTGACTAGTATATTTTGTGTTTAAGTCTTGTCAAGATCACTGACTCTAAGGATTACAAGGAAGTCGATTTGAACAGTGTAAGCCTTATCTCTAGGATGATAACCTTAGATTTGGAAAGACCGTTGACTGAAGCCCATTACTCGACTACCTGGGATATTTGATAGATACATGCATACAATCAATGTAAGTAGAGCTAAGTGCAATCGGCAAACTTCATGTAGACGGCATATAAAAGAACTCATGAAAGAGCACTGATGTACACTGGAAAGAAAAGTGAACACCCGATGAAAATTGAACGCATTTAGAGATTGTACCATCCTTATCGACCGTTGCTTGGACGGAAGCAATAAGGTAGCTTAAAACTAGCGGAAATCTGCTTTATTAGTAGCAGAAAGACAATAAAAAGGGGGTAGGTGATGTCTGATGACTTCGATTAATCGGTCAATGCCAAAAATTCCTCGACAGTGAAGGTCAATTATTCAGTGACTTAGCGGATTTGTCAATTTGTGTCCTCGACTCTCGTACAATGGAGTTAAAAAGGGTTGGTATAACTCAAGCCGGTACTGCTGAATTGTCGAGAAGGCGTTCATATCTTGGTCTATGAAACTCTTAACATACCCACATCTGATACTCATTTGGACCTTTGTCTAGTTTATTCAAGGAACACTTTGATTAAGTATTGGAAGACAGATACTCCATTTGTAGGTGGCCATGAACTGATCACTTCAAATTTAGACAAATCTTCTCAATATACAATATACAATATACCAATATACAATAACATCGATTCCAATGGTCTTCTGCGTTATCTTTACACATGCGATTGATTACCTATTCATTCTGTTGCGGAGGTTGTTAAGGTTTTCTCCGAAAATAAGAACGCGTAGACCAAATAATTTGCTTGAGTCATAATCTTTATTTGATCTACAATTTTTGTTTGACTATTTGAGAGAGCGTATGCGTTCGCTACTCTCACTAGTGAGAATATCAATTGATGGTTAGAATCTGAATAACAATTTCGGCTGACTTGAACTTTACAATTTTTATAACTTTGCATGCTATTGGTTGTTACTAAGGTAGGAGGAAAAAAGAAGTAATTAAAGGAGCTATGAAGGAAGAGAGGGAAAACGGTACAAGAAAATGTGTACATTTATGATACGGGCTACGATTAAGGCCCTTGAATATCTGCGCAAGTTCCGGTATGTATATCCGTACAAGTTCAAAAGGTGTGTTGATGATGGGTTTTCCCTGTCGTTTAGGATTTTAGACTACAATTTAGTTATTTGTCACGGAAATGAGTTATACCTAAGTTTGGAAACTATAAACTTTACAACTGTAATAATAAAATATACATCTATGTACTATCGCTATGCAATTAAGCCAAATACATATAATGTATGCTATGAACTATTCGTTTGCATAGCAACACATTTTATTACCCAACTTGATATTGATAAAGACTCATATTTATGCAATAGCAAGCCGGTAGTTCGTGGCTCCAATGGGTCCACTTCACACAATTTTAATACAAATATAGAAATTCCACAGGAATCCGTGCTAAGGCCTCTGCTCTTTTTTATATACATGACTTGTCAATGACTTCTCTCTGTCTATTGAAAGACCATTCTCTTTCATACTCTACGACGATGATCTCCAACTATACGCTCAATGCTAATATGATTATACCTAACAGGCACTCGCATCAAACAACACATCAATATTTCACGAAATGTCGAAAAACCGTTCAACCTTATTCGACTTTGGTGTTTCGGAGCCATGATACGGACGTAATGCACTAGAATGAAAAGTACCCCGGACTAGCTTAGTTAATGGGTCGATGAGTTGGTAAGTGCGAAGGTTATAAATTCGATTGATCACGTACGGTCTATATAGAGCAAAGAATTTTTTGAATACTTGATTTTCCACGTTAGAGAATTTGCACGCCAGACACAATACTTTATCACCTATTTCGTAGTTGCGTAATTTTTTATTTAAATTAGCTTGATACGCCCGCTTCTCACCTTTAGTTTTAAGACGTTTATAAATTAGTTTTAGATTTGCTTTATCAATTAGTTTTACACATTTCGGGAGTTTTACGTAATCTTCCTAGAATCGAGGCGGTACTTTGCCAAAATGGAGATGATATGGAGTGGTCTCAATGGTCACGTGATAGGTCTCATTGAAACAATTTTGAATAAAAGTTACCTACATTGACCCGGTGGTGTGTCTCGTTTGAGCTAAAGTCCGCAAGAATCGACCGATTTCTCGATTTACCCGTTCGACCATATTACTCTTGGGGTGCCTAATCGATGAGAAAACACTTTGTATGTGTTCCTCTTTCAATCTGCTCAGCCAAGCCTTAGAGGTGAATTGGGTACCATGATCAGTTTGAATTCTCTTAGGTTTATCGCAACGAGGAATGTAGTCCAAGCAAAAACGGTTTAATGTGATTTTAGTTGTTGACGATTTAATGGGGTAAAGCACAACATATTTTGTGAAAACGTTTAGGGTCACGAGAAAATATTTCACACCTCCCTTACCGGAAGGGTAAGGTCCATAGAAATCAATTAAAATCAAATCTTCCGGTCCCGAGGGAAGGATTAGTGATGATAGTGCAGCTGTGCCTGCAGTGAAAATTTTATTGCGTTGACATGATTTGCAATTTCGCAAAATTCTATATATATGAAATTTTATCCGCGGAAACGAGAAATGTTCATTCAGCATTTTAGTGCATTTCATTGTACTAATCTGACCGTCAAGCTCATGAGTCTCAAGGACAAACCTTTTACACATTTTCTGAGGAAGCACGATACGAAACGAGGTGGAGTCACCTTTAAGCAAAATACCATTTTTTATACTATAATTTTTAATCGGAGTCCCTTCTTTCAGAGATTTTATTATCTTAGTGTATTTCAGATCCCTCTGTTGCATCTCTCTTAAATCTCGTAGGTCATGAATTAACTCATCCGATGGTTGCTGAGCAAACAGCATCCCAATATAGATTTGATGCTCCTCCTCCCGTGAGTCTCGGCAAATACAACGACTTAAAGCATCCGCGGCCAGATTCTGTTTTCCCGGAATATATATAATAGTAGGGGCATAATCTTGGATGGCTAACATCCAACGTGTCAAATGTTCATTCAACAGTTTACCCGAGATTAGAAATGCAAGTGTCTTATGGTCCGTCTCTATGATTAGATCTGATTTTAACAGGAAGGTGCGGAATTTCAGTAGTGAAGTAATTAACCTCGGAACCTCTCCAACTGCGACTGGCACAACAGATTATGCGGCGCTGCCCTCGAGTCACTGTCTCTTGAGTGAGGATGGCACTTAACCCGTGTGTGCTAACATCAACAGTGAGATAGAAAGGTTTAGTTAAATCGGGGTGTGACAAAAGGATATCTTCGCAAAAGAGATGTTTTACTTTAAGGAATGCGGGATCTTCCTCCACGCCCCAACACCATTAATCATAAACCAACCAATTAATTTAAAACCCGGTTGTGTTTCACGCACACGCCTAATCTCTGTTTGACCCTTTTCACTTGTTATGTTTTGTTTAGTGTTTGTCTTCGCTCTAAGAGGTTTTACGTGTTCGTTTAAATTTGTATTTAGTTCGACGATAAAATCTCCGTTACAGTTACTGTCATCCGATTTGTTCAGATCAGTTGTGTCCATATAATTTATGGGAACTTCGAGCAATTTACTATTTGCATCTAAATGTTTATTTTCCGACGCTTCGTACACTTCTTCCGCGTCCTTATATGACGGAGAGGTATTTTGTTATCTTTTGTGGTTAGCACGTGTTTTTCGCTTAGTCATACTATCGCGATTGTCCATTGTTTCCAATTGTTTTTAATTATACGTATTTATCAAATATTTTTAAACCCGTTTATTAAAAAATTTAGCTTTTCTTTTATTTCGTTTTAATTTTTTGGATTTGACTTGCGTTCTTTCATTCCTTCTGCAAGTTACTTAAAATCCTGCTGTCCCACCAAGGGTACCATGCGAGTTCTTATTTTTATGTGTTTGATCGTTCTCGCTAATTGCCTCACAAAACGTTAGCGAGGACAGATCAATATTTATATCAAGTATGTAAATCTAGAACACTGTAATATTATGTATTGATAAGAGCTTCCGCGAAGGGACGCGGCTCGCGAGTAACTTCTAAGAAAAGTGACGCGCGTAAGGGCCGTAGTCAAAACGTAGTATTTCCACGAAGGGCACGTGCAGAATACTACGCTGAGTGCGTATTATTGTGCACGGTTAAAGACCGAATTGAAATTAATTGACTCAAGTAAAGACAAGCGGCAAGTAAAATAAGTATAGGTTAGTAATTCGTAAAAAGTTTCTTGCTGTTCAATGCGACAACCCATGTACTACATTCATAGGACAAAGGGGACTTGTCCTTTTACGTGCAGAGCACAATAAGAAATGGTTACGAGAGGCCAAAAAGCAAACAGTACGTCCGCTTCCCAGTTTCTGCCGAAGCGTTAATCCTGAGGACCTTCGATGAACGAATTAATGCATACTTACAATATACTTGTGTGGGTAGTCTCACGGGATCCAGTGAGAATACAGGTTCTCGTGCTTTTAACGATGAGTAGTAATTAGTTTTTAGTCTTTACAGTTAGGAGTTCAGGAAATAAGTGTCGCATGAAGATGCACTTTGCCCGCTAGGTGAGAGAGAAAAAAGGCGGCTCGAGTTTTTCGGCCACAACGCACTAGACCAATTTTGGTTCAAACACGTGTAAATTACGCGTCGTTTGAACCGCGTGATCAGGGTAAGTCCCGCCCTCCAGGTAGGCTGTCTTACCTAATTGGTCGCGTACTCTCTGTCTTAATAAAAAAGAACCATCCCGAAGGAATTTTCCACTTGGGTCAGTGTCAACAAGCCCTGACTTTGAGCTTACCTTCGGAGAGATGTTTTTTGTCTGAGTGACACATACCCCATTTCCCGGTATATGTATCTCCATGCAACTTGTGGCGTTGCAATATATAACTCTATGGCGCGCATCTTTGGCGTTCTTTCTAATCGTCTTAAGCGCATCACCTGGTCACACGAAGTCTTATATGGTGTGGTCTAATGATAAGATTGTTCTTCGTCATCGCTGTCTGGTGATGATTATGGTGGTGGTGGTGGCGATGGAGATTTCGGAGAGTCCATGTCCAATATGCAAGGGCATGGCAATGCCTCGCATCTTCAGCAGCGGTACAATAAACATCTCCAAACTTGATTCCAGGCGTTGCCTGGTGAAGTGGTTTTACGACATATTTGACATCGTATACCTGATGGATTTGGTAATTTTGTCAAAAATACCTTCCGCTCTTTTTCTGCTGCTTTTTTTGCAATTAAAGAAGATGTTGTTGATATATATCTATTTTGCCCTATATCTTCTCCATAGAACGTTTTTGTACCTCTATGCGAGCAACCAGCATGTCGCGCAGACTTTCCATATTGTGTGTGGACAATTTTTTATACGTATGTTCTCGACAAATGTTGAGAATGAACTAGTTATTCAGACTCCAATTCGGAGACAAAAAAAAATGTAAACACATACTCGTACTGTTAAGGTTATGAGAAGTAAAATACTCGTGAAATAGTATATAACAAGAAAGATATATATATTTGATAGAAACTTTGGGTTACAGAGTTTCTGATAGGTTTAACTCACTGAGTATTGTGCACTACAGTGGTTCTGTTTCGTCTGAACTGTGCAGTCATGTTTTATACTAATTTGGCAATGGTCACCTTACATCTTCACTACGTGCACCAACACGTGTACAGTTCTTAATATTTACGATTAAGAGTTTTCTCCAAAATCCCTTTTTTAGGTACAATAATCGTTAAGTTATTATTAGGAGATATAGAGTTTTACGATGTATACTATTTACTTCAATACGTACAAATCATCGAAATGAGTACAATGCTTTATTGTTCTAACCACTTGAGCCTTGATTAGGTGTCTTTTACCGTTCAAGTGAAAAAAAAAGGTTTGAGTCAGATGTCATAAAACCAGTCGAACTCGTGAAGTCCGGAGGTCTACCCTAGGTTTATGACATGTGCTAGCAGTCGCAACGAAAACCACTGGTACATATGGATGTTTAGTTTTTGTCAATAACATTTCTGTACTTTATAATCAGCGAGAGTTTATTAACGGGGAATTGAATACACTTGTTGGAACGAGATGCTCATTGTTTTTTTTTTAATACAAAAATTTCGACTGGCATGATTTGACTGCATGATTTTGATGGTTTACCAGTAACTGTAGTGCAGACTGCATTCGTTGCTCTAGTCGTGGTACTTAAGAACATGTGTTATTTTTTCACACAGAATTATCGCACTTACCTTTTCAAAAAGATTGACGTCTCATAAAGTGACCCAATTTTTTTTAAGTTTAGGTCTGCTGGTAATTTTTTTCCAGGGAAATTTTGGAAATTTTCCTTAGAAGTGGGGCTTATTTATCATAATGTTTATTTCTAAACAACCTCCCACTCTAATCTTCTCGAGCTTTGAACAAAACTTTGCTGCACGAGAGTGCGAGTACCATTCTTTCTGAATTTCACTCAATGTTCAGAAGAATATTTCTCTACCTTTTTGATTCGATGGCATTGCGTTGCCAAATGCTAAGTGTGTTTCGGAGGTTTGATGGTGCGTGGTTTCGCAGGATGCGTCGTCGCGCATCTTTTGAGCAGCTTCGCGCGGAATTGCGCAACGTTTTAGCCCAGATTGGGTATAGAAGGATCGCAAGGCTGCACCAACGATGCCTTCGACAATCGCCAATTGTCATTTATCTTCTTGAAGAAAATCTGGTGGAGTGAGGAGCACGAGAGGTGCAGTGTTTAGTTCGAGTCATCGAAGATTACCATAAGTTTAAAAATGGAATTTTTTTAAATTTGTTTTTTAAATTTTAAATTTTAATTTTAATTTTGAATTTTTAAAAACTAAAATTGTAGATGAATCATACTTCTTCAGGACGATTCTAATCTGTCATCGATGCTCTCATCACCAGCACTAAGGGATGTATTTGTTGTTGAGGCGCAGATGTATGAGCCTCAGGGGGAAGATATGGAGATGGAAGAGGAGGGTGTCCTGGACCCGCTCTCATTCATGAGAGTCGCGAAGTCGCCGAAGATTATGAACAGGAAATGGAGGAGAACAAGTTTGGTGTGGGTCGTCTGCAACCATTCGAGGGTCGAGCTGTCGATAACCGTGACGATGATGTCGCGTCAACAACGACCACCATTGATAATGGGGACAACGCTTCCCAAAGCGAGCGTTTCCAACGACGACAACGGTTCCGAGAAAAGTATTTCAGAGGACACTTCTGACGACGATAATTATCAATTACCCGGTGTATTACACGCCGTCGGCGAAGTTTTGAGCTGTGCCGCGCCGGCGTCTCTTCGTGAGTGTGAATCGCTCGAATCAGTGCACAGTGTCATGCACTACGCGAACAATGAGCTTCCGCCGGGTAATGAAATGAAAATGAAATGAAACGGTCTGAAGTGTTTTCTCCTTTCTTTGTGCGGGAGCAACCACACAATCAACGAGCAGACCCTAACCAGCTGCGATTCAACCAAAGAAATCCATTTGATCGTCGCTTGAATGAAAGTAAGTTTCAAATTTTTCTTTTTTTTTTTTGTTTACATTCTTTATTCCGACTTTTTACTTTCAAATGTATGTGTGTGTAAAAAGTACTTAGACGTCGACTTAACTCTACGAGGCTTCCGAAATTCTGTCGAGCTCGGATAAAACCGAGATCGAGACCACTTTCCATTGCCATGCTACATGCATCCTCGGCAATTTAATGGCGAGAGAATTGCGTTGGCTGATGGATATGTTGGAAAAATTCCTCTGCCTTGCAGAGGTAAGTGTACCTCAAGAGAGGTGTGGAATCAGGGAAATCCAGGGCTTCCAAGCGTACACTGGTAATAATACTAATATTGTAGTATACGAGAGTAGTACACTTGGAAGGGGGGGCCAGTATGTTTCGATGGTCGCGATAATGCTAATACCACCGCGGACGTAATGTTTTTATTATATAGTAATAGGCATTAATACAATGGTCAATACTTTTGGAGTTTCGAGAGAGCGATTTTTTTGCTCGCATTGCAATCGAAGCTACAAAAATATTGAAAACCACAAATGTAATCGAATGTGCGATAGCTGTTATATGCTCGATACAATCCCACTGCA
The DNA here is from genome assembly GCA_018906985.1 of Apocrypta bakeri. Taxonomy (NCBI): domain Eukaryota; kingdom Metazoa; phylum Arthropoda; class Insecta; order Hymenoptera; family Pteromalidae; genus Apocrypta; species Apocrypta bakeri. The sequence goes on from JACCIA010000021.1 coordinate 1,969,412, forward strand.
TTAGAAATAAAGTGTGGTGATTACAATAGAGTGTTTTTCAGTGACAGTTGTTTTTCAATTCACACAACAAACGGTACATACAAAATTAATAGTAAAAAAATTTGCAATTTTATTAATATATGAACCGTTTGTAGTAAATTTATCAATACATCTGGCGAAAGGCATTAGTGTGGCATAGATTGGTGCTTGTATTGCAAAAACAAGCAAAGTTATAACGATTTATGCTACGTTCAACCTGTTAGTGATATCGCGAGTATGAGAAAGCATCATGGCGAAGTTGTCGAAGCGAAAAATTAATATATATTTTTCGACTTTGAAACTCGTCAAGATAGCGAGTATCGGGGAAATGGTGCGCTCTGCGATCACCATCCCAATCTATGCATCGAACACTAAGTGTCTACTGATTGCATAGACATCGATAAGATCGTAGTTCGTTGCACGACCTGTGGTGTGCGCACACACTTTATCATCGAAGACCCTGTAAGGCGACTCTTCTAACTCGCCGTCAGGTAAAACACCGTTTTCAGGGAGATCGTATACGTTGCGCATGATGCCAGCGGATACAACGCCCAATACATTTTAGAGAGATTAGTCGAAGATAAAAAGTGCAAGTCGTCGAGTGTCATTTTAAATGAGTTAAACATCGTGTGGTTGCAATACGGGGGGACGCGCTTTATTGATCCCTTAAATTATTTTAATATGAAGCTAAGCGTGTTGCCCCGGGCATTCAAATTTTTAAAAATAAAACATGCCGGTTACGAGGTTCGTGAAATTTGAGAGTGCGAGTTCGATCGCACAACAATATTTCTAGAGTCTAGGGGTTGGTAAAATGCGTGGTTCTACCACCGTGCGATTTGTTTTTGCCGCTTCTTCCGGTGAAAATATACAATCGCTTAATTTTTGCGCTGTGTCGTAGTTGTGCCGGAGACTCGCGCTCAGATTGCGATCACGACAATGAAAGCGATCGTGCGTTTTCAGGCACATGCGTAGCCGATGAGTTGAGAAAAGCAGTTTCTCTCAACTAGCAAATTAAACAAATTAACCGTAATTTGGCAATATAAAATCAATGCGTACGATGCCTGCACCGGCGAAGGCGGGCACTTCGCCGAATTTATATCATCAACTGCTTCTTAAAACATAAGCAGCAGGCATCTGGATATCCGAGCTATTATAGCGATGATATCAGTAAACAACAGTACGTTTTAAATTACAAAGAGAATGCAGGTATTGATCTCGATCCGACAAAGATTGAGAAACATGCCGGACTCACAGCGGTGGCCAAACTATGCCTCAATCCGTTTTGGGGAAAGTTTGGCCAGCGAGGTAATTTGAAGCAGAATATTGTTTCAGAAAACGGGAAGAATTGTTGTACGTGAGTTGGCGATGGTGATAAAATGGTTCATCTCCAGGGAATCTAAATTTTTCGCAAATAAAGGTTGTACTGGCTAGTACCTGGCACAAGTCATCGTTTTGAAAAAACGACGTTACTTGTCTCTAAAGACCTCTTTACCGTTTAGCTTTAGAACGTAATGTGCGTGTATGTGTAATTTATATTGTTTTGTATATATTTCCGTTACCTGTATATTTTAAGTAAAAATTGTTTTTATTTTATTTATTTATTGTTATAAATTTTTGTAAATCGTCTTTATGTTTAATTTATTTTTAATATAATAAATGTTGATTCTTTCTTAATATTTTATAATTTTTGGTTTATTATTTTGAAATAAAAAATGAATAAATTATTGTTATTATATTTTATTTCAACCTCATATTTCCCTTACTATCATCCAAATTTATATATATGCAGATGCTCCATCTTTATTAACAACGAGGCGCCAAAGAAAGCAGAGCCTGCAGTCTCGAGCGGACTGGACCTACCCTCACGCTGGTAGCCGCCAGTTGGGAAGCGGACCGAGAAACGACTTTTGCGCGTGAAGAGAAAGAAGAAGCAAAGAGTCACAGACTCCAGAGCGGATAGTGCATTCCGAACGACATCCAAGCAGCCAGAATTCATACTCAACTAATGATGAGCATTAAAAGTGAAAGTTTGCGTTAACGTGACAATACATTTTCTAGTACAAATTCAACCGAACGTGGATTTTGTAATCAGAGATGCATGTCTATAACCGAATACGTAAATTGACGCGATATCGATAGAACGTGACTTTTTTCCAAATTGCTATTCCAACAATGTAAGACTTTATTCTCTGTGGAATGTAAATAACATTAACGGTTACCACGAGTTATGATTCGTTGACGAAAAATTATCTTTGACCAATCGTAGTCAAGTAATAGACCTCTCTATAATAGATAGCATCCTGAGCTTGCTAGTCCAACCACATTCGGTCATCAGCAGCCATAACATCTCGTATCTTGAAAAAGTCTGTAACGGCCTCCAACGAAAGTTCAAAAATCAAACCAATCACCTGCAACCTTGTATACTCAACAACATACGCACTCAATAAATCGAACACGAGCCGCGCAATCATCGGTTTTGAGTACCACGAAGGATTTTACAGATCAGTGATAAAACTCTGCACCAATGGATTGCTAGCCAGGTGCATCACGCTTGACAATCACAATTGATATCTTTTAAAAGATCAAATATGCATTATGGAGGCATACCTTGCGAGTTCTTTTTATTTATACATGAAATGTATGCTATCTTTATTCAACTTATGAATGAATATCTGAATTTGCGTAGTATTTAGTATTTAGAAGGGTTTCCACGAAGGGACTCTACTCATGCGAGACTTCTGAGAAACGCGGCACGCGTGAATACAGTAGTAAAATTTAATGAATGAAATTCATTCAATTGTTATGTACGACCGATTGTTTTGACGTATTTTTACGAATTACGGATGCCGAATATTACGCCAGGCGCGTACTATTATGCACGATTAAAGACTGGAATTAGGACACTGAACTCACAGAGATGAGAATCAAGCAATATACGTAATAGTTAATAATTCGCAATATGCTTCTTGCTGTACTGTGATGGAACCCATGTACTTCCCTACGCCAGGTCCATGGGACAAAGGGAACCTGTCCTTTGTATTTTACACCTAGAGTACATTAAGAAGATGGTTACGCGAGGTTAATAAGCGGATTGAAAATCCGCTTCCCAGTTTCTGCTGAAGCGTTAATCCTGGGGACCTTTAGTAAACGAATTAATATTATACTTACAAAATAACTTGAGTAATGTAGAATATGGGGTGAGAATACGGGGTGCTCAGCTTAGTGATGAGTAGGTCAGTATTATTTGAGGTCTTTAGTGTTCCGAGTTCGCGAGATAAACAAACGCAAGAACTGGCAGTTTTAATGTAGATGTAATTTTAATGGAAATTTATGCGTTTGGTTTGGATAAATTGCCGAAAGATCTAAACGATGTAATGTTTCCTATTGCGTAATAAATATACAATCATTTTTATGTGGGTAAAATAGTTGTGTACATTTTTCACCTTATCCAACAATTACCCCAAAGCTGAAACTTAGAGTAGGTCTGTGGCACCGAGTACTAGGGTCTGAGTATAAAGCTGTGAGCGGATTAGTTTTATTCATTTATATCGGAACAAAGAAGACTTTTATTAGCTATGGGTAGCTACAGGCATAGCAGAATAAGAGATACTACCAAAGAAAAGGGGACATGGGTGGAGCGACAACCAATTTTGAAGATAAAGGACAATTCTCTAAAGTCTAAAAAGAGTTCCTTTTTTTCTCCGCCAATACCAATTCATGTCCATCTTACGAAGGATACTCGACTAAATAAAAATTCGAGTTGTTACGATAATTACAGTTTTTCATCGAACACTTTTGCAAATACTAAAAAAAATAATTTTTTTATATTTAAAACAAAAGGCCCTTTTCAGGGCCAAGACATATTCAAAACGTAGTGAGAGACAATATACCTAAGCATCGGAGCTACTATTATATTATATATGGTGTAGTTGAGCGATCGGGGGAACAGTATAGAGTAGAGAGTGGGAGGGGAGAGTCTTGACCAGTAGCAGCTAAAGCGAGCACCAGGGCTGTTATGGGGTAGCGACCACGTGACCATAAGAGAGTATATACGTATGTATACCGTGGTGTATCCACGGTGAAACACTCGATACGACTTGTGAATGTGGAAAAAATTTTACCCGTGAATCGTCACTGATAAAAAATTGAAGGCGTTTACTCAAATTTTACAACTCGTAATGAGGCTCGAGACCAAAGACAACATTTAGACTAGATAATAATATATTCGTAAGATATTTTTTATATTGGTAAGGAATTTGATTGTTTCTTTAGGTCTCGACCCTCATTATAAATTATAAAATTTTAGAAAAAATCTCCCATTTTTTAATAATGATTTTCCACATACACAAGCCGTATCGAGTGTTTTACCGTGGACACACGGTACACATAGGCATCAGGGGTACTACGGGCTAGTAGTTGAGCGTTCGGTATCAAAAACGGTTCAAAAACAGTGTGCGGGCCAGTATAGCGTAAAGTGTTGGGGAAAGGTCTTGTAACATTCTCAAGTGTTTGTGTACATAAACAAACATTAACTAACCTGTTGACACCTTTTTAGTGGAGTCCCCGGAACAATGGGGTTCTTATGTTTGGTTTATATGAACATAATAATTATGGGTAATAAATCATGTAAATTAGATACTTGCTTCTGTTTACATAAACAATGGCTACTGTTTACACAAACAATGGCTACTGTTTACAATGTTATGAAGAAGACATATACAAGAGGGACGAAGACAAAAGATGCAGAAAATCGGTGAACTTGAGACGAGAAAAGACTGAAACTGGACAATGACAGTCACGGTTTTGAAGCAGGAACGATAATTGATAATCGACAACCCAGTGCGGATTGAACTCACAATTGCCTATCCACTGAAGCTGAGAAAACCTACATCGGAACTGTGAGTCAAGCAACAGTCTGGATTGCAGCAATCGAGCGAGAAACGCCAAGAGCGCCTACGAAACTGTGACAACTGCGCTGATAAATGAAACATTTAGCTCTTAAATGCAGAGTTTAGTTACTATAATAATAAAATTTCTTAATCTTACCTAATGGACGCTCGAGAGTTTTACTAGGAGTGCGAACAACAGGCAAACTACTTCGCTGTTTGCCACCACGACGAAAACCAGTACTTGAAGTTTCTACTTCAGACATAATCCCTGGGTCATCGTCAAAAAGCATGGCTGAAGATGGTGGAGGATAGCCTCTAGGAAAAGCTGCCTAAAAATTAAAAATTTTTAGTCATACGGTTGTCACCTATATTATCTGTAATGCATCCCAATTATTCATTTTGGAATGATATTGGAATTAATAATGTTTATAAAAAATTAAAAGAGCTTGATTCCCTACTTCTGATCTTCATGAATACTTTTGTATTCATTTAAGGCATCTTCATAAATGTTTTGATGTTAAAACTCATGATCCATCCTTCTCAAAATTATATTTTAAGACTTTGACCACTTACTTAGTGTTGTTCGTGTACAACGAGGTGTTTCCTTACCTCGTATATTATACCTCGTAAGGAAACACCCCGTTGTACGCGAACAACACCAGGGAGGCGTACGTGGTGTATGAGCAAACGAATTGCTCAAGTCTGCTGTCTTACCGCGCAGCAGCTTCTCCCGGCTGCTCAGATGATGCGCTTGTATTAAGCGCGCAAATCAACAATTCGTTAATGTTGAAATGCCCGCGGAGGCGACGGTATTTGCAGGAGTTTATGAGAAGAAGGAGTTAATAAATCGAAAAAGGGCGCGTATGTTATACTTTAATAAATAAGAGCGTTTATTCTTCTTACTCGATATTTGATCCTTATAGACGCTGAGTGCGGGCGCCAAAACAACAACGAGTTCGACTATGAAACGGCGCGCGCACGTGTATATGTTTGAGCGAACAAGGCACTTCTTAAAACGATAATGTAATCACTGAAATTAAATTGACATAAAACTAAAATTTGCATAGATAAAAACTTAAGTTATACTAAAACTAACGCATATGTGCGTCTTACGAACAGCCTATCAGCAATTCTATTGATTGACAATCAATAGAATTGCTGATAGGCTGTTCACTAAGATCGAAGCATAGAATGTTCACTCATTTTGGCGGGCGCAGAGAAAAACTAGTTTCCTTAGTTCAAACATGAGTTCTGAGCAATTTTGCATATACAGGCGGAAGCTACCAGACCTAATGTCTGCAAGCACAATGCTCGACAAAAAATCGTAGAATAAGGTTCAATTTTCGCACTTTCTAGATTTAGCATTTTAAATACCTCTCTCTGCACTCTTTTGCTAGCAGCGTGTAAACTGACGTCCTAGGGTCCAAATATTTCTCCTGCGTTTGTCGTCCGATAGCAATTAAACTCTGTTTTCCCAGCTAATATAAATTGTAATATATGTTGCACGTTAGTACATTTTCTGAACCCCGCTTTTAATGGATGGATAAAGCCGCACGTATGTTAAATGCTTTTAAAATCAATCAATTTGTTAAACAACGATAACAGTGCTAAAAGAATCTCAGCGGATAACTATCTGATCATCTGGAAACAAGGAGAGTCAGTATAGCTTTCGTGCAGGAAGCAACATGTCTCGTACCATCTAGTGTCCCTGAATGGAAACGGATATGGCGCCTAAGCATATTCGGACAATTTCCTAATTCTAGGCAATCCTATTGAGTGTCTCATTCAATTCCATACTAGTGTCTGGCTGTTCAGAATAAACTCGGACTACTATTGGTGCAAAGCCACATCGGTATCAGGGGCATTAACGTCGCCATCAGACATGCTGCCTTCGGAACAGGAATCCCCTTTTCTGGAGCCAGAATTCATGGTCGGGCTACTTTGCCCCGAAATTCTGTACTGCAAAAAACAAACAATCAGGAAATTCCTTCATATATCCGTATGAAATAGGTTTAAAAAATTCAAAGTCTATTCTCTCGTTCTGAAGAGAGACAGGACTGCCTGGATAAGACCAAAAACTTCCGGGGATGGAATAATGGGCAAATAACCTAAGTGTCGAAGATCAAAGTGTTTCCACCTCCCTCATCAATAATAATACAAAATAATAAACATGATTGCATCTCAAATAACGCAGAGTCATTGAGTTCTTTTTCTAATAGGCCTATGTATTACTATTGATAATAAATATGCTTTGTGCGAACAGAAGGCAGAACGAGAAGACTGGTGAAAAATAATAACGAACTCAATATATTTAAATATGAATGAGAATATTTGTATTGTAATACTCAAATTATGTAGTATCTGAAATGCGTTAGTACCGAACATCTCTAATCCCGACATTTCGATAGAATTACTAAGAAGAGGGTGATTCAACGATACAAGGACCCTCTTTTCCAAATTCGTCCTCTTTATAAGTTTTACGAGATTTCAAGTTTGATACGTCGCGAATCCATCACTAAACCGTCAATGAATAGCAAAGTTGACAGTAATTAAAACCATAGCAAAAAACTGGAAAAAAATTGGAAGAACCATACGTAAAGCAGGCGTCAAATATAAGATGTGCCAACGATAAAATTCATTAGTAAAATGATATCGAGTATTATGCTTATCCATGAAACATTACATATAATATTACTGGGGACGGATATTCGGAGAAATTATATTACCAATTCACTAGAAATGCGTATTGTATCGTTAGAAGAATAGGCGTTCGAATCGAAAAATGTAAAAACAACGTCTCAAGTCCTTTAATAAGGTAAATAACCGTCGTTCCATTCATTGTTTAATGCTTTTGAGAAATATTCCAAATACTGAGAATTAATTTTATTCACGATTCCACGGCGCAACTTAAAAATAAAATACTATTAAGTGAGTGTATTTTTCTTGAGCTCACACAATGTTTTAGGAAAGGTCACGCGAATATAAAAAATACTCCTGCAGCATAATATGTATGTCACTTGGCTTATCTTCAGCACAGCAAAAAGAAAGATAAGACTACAGAGAATGAGATTATTAGTAAGATAGACAAATATCACAAACTTATCTACTACTGGCTACACCCGGAAAGCAAGGCTCTGTTTTATAAACTGTATTTAATCTCATGTGATGAATATGTGTAGTGTTCGTTACTTTATTTCGTATTTAAGAAGGGTCCTGGTGTCGCGCACTCTCTCTCTCTCTCTCTCTCTTTCTGGGCTATAGGAAAGAATTGCGAAATCTTGGCATTATACCATCATCACTATATTACAGTTCTCCATTGATGATCTCAATAATTATGTTAGTAGTGGATAATTTGATTTAGACACTCCAGCACTGATGATTTTCTCGCGCACCTCGACAATTTGGATGGTATTCTTTAGCCTATATTCTCAAAGGCATTGTCCCTATTCCACCTATCATCAAAAGGATTTTTAATCTCTTACTTAGCGAGTCAAAATTTACCACAGTCTAGAAACAGTCAGTTTTACGCGCCTTAAATAAAGTTGCAACACAATCATCCCTGACAGACTACCGTCTGATCTCCGTTTTGTGCTTCCTGTCATAGTCGTTGGAGTAGTTAATTCACAGACGAATTGTAGGTTTCGTTGAGTCCTGTTTGATATTGGACCCTTAGGATTTAGGTTTCGAACTGACCATAGAACTCAGTCAGCTCTATTAAGGTTGACTGTTGACGCATGGACCTCGGGATGATTACCCTTCATCTTCTCTTTAACTCTAGTAAAGCGTTTGCCACAGTTTGTCATGCTCAACTGCTTAGAAAGCTGTCAAACTACAGCCTTTCAAAAATTATGATTCGATGAATTGGTTCCTATCGCACAGGTAGGAAGCAGGCTGTCGTTGATAAGAATAGATCGTTATCACATCTCAAATACCTTAATACTGGTGTGACTCGGGTCTCGGTTCTGGTACCAGTTCTCTTTTCTATTTATATTAATGACATTATTGTATGTCGTAATTCGCGTATCTCACACATAATATATGCGAATGGCTTGAACGTTTACTGCCAATGTCCTCTGGAGCAGCTTCACTCTTGTTCTGACATCATCAATCTTCCATTAGTAGCTAACATTTTCATTATCTTGAGTGGTGTCAGATGTCGTTTTGAATTATCCGTCACCAGTTTAGGTGCGGTGCTGCTCGATTCTATCTTAAACTAGAAACAGCGTATTATCCAAATCTAAAGAAGGGTTTATGTCCTCATGTATAGACTCTACTTCTTATTGAGAGATCACTACGTTGGTACTTTGTAAGCATCTCATCACATCACTGCTTTTTCAGCTGATTGACTTTTGTTCTCTAATCAATTGTGATATTACTAACGTACTGGATACTAAGATGCAAAGGCTTGTCAACACAGGTGTGCGGTATATTTCTGGTTTAAGAAGCGACGAGCATATTTCCCCATACAGGAGAGAACTATGATAGCTTTCCACCACCGGTCGTCGAAGCTACTTTGCAGGTTATTTTCTTAAGAAGATATTTAACATCTGTGTCCCAAAATACCTGGTAAGTCGCTCCGACTTCAGGTTTACTACTCGTCCTGTTAGGGGGAAAATGACACTCCTGGATGTGCCTGCTTTCGAAATTGAGTTTCGGTAAAATCATTTTATATAACACGTACGAACATTGGAATAGTCTCCCTTTTCACATCAGAGACATTACCAGTCTGGGAGCATCCAAAATCAACTTAAAAAAAAATTGTTTGAGACTAAGGACCAATCAATAGTCATCAATACTCCATTACTCCATCATACCTTCGTTTGCATAGATCTAAATCACCTTATTTCTCTGCTATTTTTAATATTTTTATTTGTTATACTATTATAGATTTTTTGTACAGAACAATATACAATAATAATATTATCTAAATCTAAAATCTCTTTCTCGCTTTTACTTTTTATCTTTCTTGTATTATCGAATAATGAAGTTATTTTGTGTTGCAGAGTATATGCAAACTTTATTACAAAAACTTCAGTCTGGTTCTTCGATTTTTAATTAAAGTTTTTGGTTGTTAATCAAAATTTAATTTTGAACTGTTAAGCCTTCCCCAAATTCACGATGATTTTACTATATTTTGTAAATCGAGCAGTTAGAATACATAGAAGAATAACTTACTTTCTTTTGCCGTGATTTTGTTCCCATCTGTGAACAAATGAATAAAGCGAAGGTTATTTTTTATAATATAAAACAAGTATATTTTTAATATACATATGTTACACATGATTTATATTTATCGTTTAATATTTATACCGAAATAATACTAAAACAAGTAATGATCAATTATAATGAGGCGCGCGAATTTTGGGCTTATGGTCCTGCGCCTCGTACGAGGTCCACGTGTTCCACGGTATAGCCCTAATTAGTGAAAAGACCAACAGGGTTCATGGAAAAGAGCAAAACGCGCACGAACCAAATTGCTTCTGACTATCACGTTAAACTGATCATCGAGAGTGTGTGAGAGAAAGCCATAGAGGTAGAGAGTGAGCAGCCGGTTCCGGGAATCAACACATCATCCTCGAGGACAGTTTTCCCCCAAGTCTACGGTACATCGGAAAGGAAAGGAGGACAACTGCAGATTCCCAGGAACGAGAAGATCTGTATGTATGAACGTTCGTTTCGTGCTGCGAGAAACAGATGTCAGTAGGTCAGCCCTTTGCTTTTGTATCAGAATAGTGCATCCTTATGTGGATCACCGGCGCGAAGATGCAGCGGCACCAGAATATTTATTCGCGCGAATCATGCCTTCTCTCGCGCGTGCGCCGGTTTCGTAGTCGAACGAATTGTTTTGGCGCGCGCACTCAGCATTTCTAATTATCGAATATTTGAGTATTGAATAAATGATCTTATTTTTCCGAGAATAGATAACGCCTATTTATTCAATTAACTAATTCCTTCTTTTATCAAACTACCGCAAACACCGCTAAAAGCCAGGAGAAGCTGCTGCGCGATACGACAGCAGACAATTCGTTTGAACAAACACCAGGTACCGCTCCCCTGGTGTTGTACAAGAGGTAAGATACATCCCGTTACAAAATAAATAATATAAAAGATACATTCGAAAAATGTGATAGTCCTTGTTGGCAAGGAAATCAATGTCCACCTCGTACATGTTTTTATTACATGTACATGTTAATATTCAACTAAAACCATTAACAATATTCTAATACTGATTTCCATTTGCATCAGAAATATAAAATTAAATCAATAACTTCTTAAATCAATGCTCAAAGAAAGAGCCAAGCAGATAAATCGTTTAAATGTATAAGAAATAAAAGCAATGTGATATTTAATTACAATCTTTGTGTACATTTATAAACATTCCCTCGACGGGTTAACCACCATGACGTTATGCCCATTCACAAAACGGGTCGGTGCGTGGGCACGTCTGACGGTTCTGGGGCTGTATGGAATTCGAACTAGGTTGTAAGTCCCTGGAAACCAGGAAGAAGGACGGGGAGTGATCGCTGATCCATGTAAATGGACACACATCAAGAACCGTCAAGAGTCCGTGGAACTGGATTCCTAAAGACAGAGGCAGAAGAGAAACAGATATCTACGGATCCGGGGGTTCGGGAGAACGTCAAAAAACATAAACGATTGAACGAGACCCCACTAGCAGGTAGGACAACTGCAAACCGTCCTACGCTTGATAATGATTTCACCGCGGCCAGGATGGTGGATCCGCTTAGAAGGGTCATCGTGGAGAGGATTACCTTGAAAAAGAGCTTACCAATATCATTTGGCTCACATCAAGTTGTCACAACCCAGATCTTTAAGACCGAGGATGGACAGTGAATATAATTATTTCCTGTTCATCGAACACTCCCAGGATTAACGCAATTAGCAGAAACTAAGTAAAGCGTAATTCTTAGTCTCTTTATCTAAGTTGGTCTCACATAACATTTCAATTCCAATAAAAGAGTAATACCCTAAAACAGAAGGTTCGTTTACTCCTTTTTGCGAAAACTTTCTCTATTATACTAACTCAGACAATTACTTTATTTAGCACATACTGTCTCAACCGTTGACGTGCCGTTAATAAAATAATCACTAACTTCACAGTTGACTGTTCTCTTGGTTTTCGATCATTTACTCATGCTCTTTCATTTCTTACTTTCTTTTACAGGAATCTATGATGTCTTAAACAGATTGTAAACAATAAAGGATTTCTCTTTAATGCATTACACAAATTCCAAGCATGATATTTTGTTTGTTTCGTTATCTTTTCCAGTACCTTGCATAGAGCCCAAGCACTTCGTCTGCAGGTCGTACATTAACTTTAATCGCGACAATTTTATCATTAGTTTTTTATAATTTTAATGGACTAGCCTTGAATCATCCCCTGTGTTGATGACGAAGTTCATCTTTAGTCCTTCCTTTGATCCGAAAGAACTTTTTGAACCAAGCTAGTGGTTAGCTGCTTCAGCTGAGCTGATAGCAGTTTCGGTCAGTTGATATTTAAATTTACCGTTGTCGGGTGGAGTATAAGCCTCGCCAGATAACATTGACATATCCGACGATGGAGGTGGCTTGTGGCTCGGGCTTGTTTTTTATCCAATGAAAAATAAGCTTTAAGTCTGGCGCCATGTTTTAATACATAATATCGAATTTCTGTTGTACAGGTGTTTCAACCGGCATTCGATCAAATATGGTGATGAGACTGATATAATAATCGCTCACGTCTTCCAGAGGACCTTGTATTCGAAAACTCGCTTCCAGGATTAGTCGGGAATGTTGTTTTAAAGTCATGCCATACGTTATCCTCGATTCGATGCAAAATTTTTCGCAAGATAACCATTTCGGGCGATCAATTCTTGCTTATCGCAGTGCTTGTCCAGACAGAAGTTGTGTGATGCCGTGTAATAATTATTCGTCCAATAATCTTGGTCTAACTGTCCGTCTATAGTCTTCAAGTGCGCCAATGAAATCCTCGATATCTTCGTGAGATTTACCCGCGAACTGGATATTCCATTTGACATGTTCACATTCGAATTTGATTGAGATTAAATTGTTGATATTTACTGGCGTTTGATCATCAAACAAACGGTTTGAGAGAATCGGCTGCCCCACCCCTTTAAACGTCTGTATCGTGAACGTAAGGGTTGTATAATCCCTGTAAATTATTCCAAGATGAGAACTGGAATAGTGCTGCATGAGCACTGGTTGATGATTGATCATTTCTACCTGAAACTGGCTGATTGAACGATCAAAAATCAGCTGCCGAACTTTATTAATGCGAAAGATTCGGGTTGAAATACGCTGTCTTCTGCGTATTATTATTATTTAATTGTTGTTCTTATAAGTCCGAGCATCGTTCGCAGCTATTTTTCGGTTGTTAGACCTTCCCTGCTCCTGGAAATCTTCTGTCATTCGGAATTTTGTTCAATTCTTTTGAACATCTAAGTCTTCGGCTGATATCTTGAGGTCGATTCAAGTAGATCAAATTCATGCGAAGTGACGTGCCTATCAAGTATTTCTTCGTTCGACGCGTAGAACGTCGGTCAAAGATCTAAATAGAGAAAAATATTTTGTTTCTTTTATAGATTACCATAGTAATATAGCTGATGTACGCCGCTTTAAAACGAAAGTAGAAGTTTTTTTTGTTTGGTGTAATTCATAAAGGAGAGTAAAAATTTATCTGGAAAAAAAATAAAAGTTTCGAGATATAATAATGGAAGAGAATATCTAAATAAAAGGATTAAAAGAGAAAGGAATAATTCTAATTAATTATCCAGCATAGGTTCACGACTTAAACGGTACTGCTGAGCGTTCTATCAGAACCATTATGGATAAGGCGCGTTGTTTACAAACAGAGACATAGGTACACAAATACTATTGGGCTGAAATCATTTGTGCGGCAACGTATTTAAGAAATAGAACATTAGCAAATGAAGTCGAAAGAAAGACTTCTTTTGAAATATAAAAATTAACCAAATGTAAAAAATGTGCACCTAAGAGGGATCAAAGTATTTGTAAAACCCAGAATAAACAAAGATTGTCGAAATAGAATAAAAAGACAGATATAAGATCTTTACCAGGATATAACGATTTAAAATATAAAGTATTATAAATTAAATGAATAATAGTTACCGGACATGTCGACATAGTTGAAAAGATCATTAAATACATTGGTATAAATGATGAGAGTGATACTGAGAATGATACAAATACGGAAACTGATATAGACAATAACGTCTTTGTAGATGCAGTTGAAAGTAAGAAACGAGAACTAGTTGAAAAAAGAGAGACTGAAAACTGTTCGTCGATCTTTAATGCAGAGAGATATCCGATAAGATATCCGATAAATAAAAATTATAATATCAACGTAAATTATTCGAGGTTAGAAATACCAAGCTATCCACTCCAGTAGTAAAATGACAAACCTTAAAAGTTTTACTCGCAATTCGTTCGCAGAATTGACTTCGTAATAGGAGGTGCTATGCACCTCAAAAATCGGAGAAAGGATTGAAAAGGAATAATACTCGGTGGTAGCAACGAAGATAGATACACATAGAAGCGGAAAGCCCTATCTTGAAGTGAGGCGGCCAGACCTCAGTACGCACCCCGACCAGGGGAGTCGCTACGATCTGATTCTTTAACGCGATGGTACAAGTAGCAAGCGGTCGATAAACTACCTATTCAGATGATAATCATTGTCTAAATCACGAGCATTGAAAATTTTTCTATTTTGTAGATGAGGGCTCAAATCCCACCAAATTTTTCATTTATGTTTTCTTTTTTTAAACAACAGTTACTAATTTATTTTTATGATTCAATGCGTAAAAATAACGATGTTACTTATTATAGCTTATAAAAAACAGCTAAAATGGGTTAAACAAAATGTACCATTACTTGTTTTCAAAGTTCCAGAGCAGTTGTAGACTATTTTTTACCTTTAGCTCCACATGATCATTGCTATAATTTAATAAATAATTTAATCCATTTAATATATATACGTTTTAAGATTTTTGTCAAGGATTTTTATGGTTTTAGTAGGACTGCCTTCACGGAAAAATTTGTGTTCAATAATATTATAATTTCAATTGTAATTTTACAATTATCTTTGTCGTGTTTTCCCTGATGGGTAGCGATGGACTCCACATTTTTTTATATTTTCAATTAAAATAAAAAAAGTCCAACACGCTGATAACAGTACCTCTTGGGTAGTGAGAGGAAACCTGTTAGATTAATTATTAATTTCTGTTTTTATAAGCTAAAATATGTAACATCGTTATTTTTACGCATTGAATCGTAAAAATAAATTAGTAACTGTTGTTTAAAAGAAGAAAAAATAAATGAAAAATTTGGTGGGATTTGAACCCTCATCTACAAAATTGAAAAATTTTCAATACTCGTGATTTAGATAATGATTATCATCTGAATAGGTAGTTTATCGACCGCTTGCTACTTGTACCATCGCGTTAAAGAATCAGATCGTAGCGACTCCCCTGGTCGGGGTGCGTACTGAGGTCTGGCCGCCTCACTTCAAGATAGGGCTTTCCGCTTCTATGCGTATCTATCTTCGTTGGTGGTAGGGAGGCCTAGGTTATGGGATATCTATAAAAGATCTATCCTGCTCTGACTCTTTCACCCTCTATAAACAGTACAATAAGCCGTCCCACCTGCCAATATATAATAACAATAAGAATAATACCATAATAAAAATTATCACACAATTATTTAATGCTCTACCTGATATTATAAATCCATGGTCATTCCAATTATTAAATCATTAATATGCTTCCAGTTTCAAAATATTGACGATATAATGAAAAAATTATTAAATTACTCAGCTTTATAGCTATATATTTTAGATGAGTAATCCTAAAAATAGAATAATTTGTATGTAAATTATTTTACCTCAAGATCCATCGTGGTGTGTCGTGTAGAAGGTCCACATTGTGAATGAAGCGGTGGAAGATGCCGTGGGTGAAGGGGGTGAATCATCTGAGAAGCAGCGGAAGTGATCGTACTACTAACCGCCGGCATTGTTGCAAATTGTTGATTGTGTAAAATATTAGTCGCTTGATGGTCACCGCTAAGGGTATGCCTGCGAGGTTCGTCTCGTGATCGTCCGCTACCGATAGCAGTATTTCGACTGTGAAGTGCCACACCAACTCCACTATTAATTCCAATGTTAATTCCTCCAGTTCGTCTGCTCGAGTGATCGTAAGTTCCTTCACTCTCCAACTTTCCTCTGCCAGCTAAAAAAAGCAATCATTTATGAAATAAAAAAAAACGCTTTTGCTAGATTCAGCAGCATTTTATCGAAATTTTTTAACTCTTCTAAATTATACGTTCCCCCTCTCGGGGCTGCATAACCTTGACGCGGGTGAGGGGGCTTAAGCTCAAACGAGGCTGGGCCTTAAAGGGTGAATGGCCGTCTGAATGGATGTATGAAAGGGGAGGACCCTATAAACGGGTCCTCCATTGAATGTGGAATCCTCTTAAATGGGGCTCTCACTTGAATGTAGAAAGAATGTAGGGTGAAGGAGCCTCTTAAAACAGGTACTACTGGACCCCCGGTGATTCGCCCGAACGCCTGTATGGGAGAAATCCCTACGTGGCGACAAAGGCAGCGCCTCTTTTCTGCGACTAAGAAGCAGCCCGCCAATTGCGTTAGGAAGGAGGCGCGATTGGTTATTATATCCAACCCCTAATCCTAAGGTGTGCGCAACCGTGCCGAGGTGACTAGTTGGCCGCTGGGGATCTAGCGGTCTCTCACGGTGCCTCGGGGAAACCGGGCGAAATTCCCCCGTATTCAGCCTTACCACCACATGCGGGGCTCTGTGGTGGCGGACCAATATTTCCCTAGCTAATCGTGGGAACCGAATGAGTGACCTAATTAAAAAACAAAAAGAAGTTGAAGGAGTAGGGCCTGGTGCAAAGGGTGGCGACCAGGAGGCCGGGCGAGCCGTTGAGGCAAGTCTGCCCCTGGGCCCCCCTGATGCAGAGGCAACAGCAGGAACGTCAGCTTCGTCGACGGGAGGCGCCCCAGTGGTACCCCCGCAGGCGAAGAAGAGGCTCTGCGGATCCCTAAGGAAGAAGCTGCAAAGGGAGAAGCAGCAGTTGGCAAAAGGAGAGACAACTCCGACTGCACAGAACGTGGAAGTGGGCCAGAAGAGGCGACAAGGTTTACATAAAACCCCGCCCTCTGACCCACAGCCAAGTAAGAAGCAAAGAGGGCCAATGCCAGCGGGAGCCAGGTCACAGTTGAGACCTGGAACCCCTAGGAACTGCCAGGCGGGAGGGGTCCTAATGGATGCCGAGAGGGCCAACCCGCTCACCATCGTGATAGTCAAGGAGGACTACCCTGATGGTCCGATCATCTCGGAAATGTTTGCACAGTTCCGGGCGGCCATCAGGAAAGAGTTCGACCTTATGCCGCGGGGCTCTTGGCCCAGATTTGATGCAAATCACTGCAGGCAAGGGTCGATTATTCTTGTGGCCAGTAACCCGGAGGCGAAGGAGTGGCTAGCAACCAAGCTAGCGACTCTGGACTTACCCTGGGGTAGCCCAGGACTAAAAATGGGATGCCTGAACCTCCAACACAGAGTCAAGGTGATTGCCCGGATCCCCGGTCCTCCGGAGGATCCAGTGGCAATACTTCACAGGTTGAAGGCCTACAACCCCTCTGTTGAATTTCTGCGTGAAACGCAGAGTATATTTTATAGTTTTATTTTCAGACAATAATTTATAAGCATAAGCCCTGAGACGAGATCCTCGGGATCATTAAAATCGATCTTCTCGTCTCGGGTAATAAAGTAGTTTTTTTCTAAGTACTTAGTTTTATTACTTAATCTCAGAACGGCACTCGCTAAGCTCGTATTGCATACGAGCAATGTCCTGTCTGAGCCACATCGAACTAGACAGCGTCTCTCTACAGCATAAGCTTTTTCATTTCTGTATTTTTCATTTCTCTAACTAAAATAAATATCTAGACTTCCTTTTATTCTCCTTGCAAGTGTAGAATTTTATTTCTACACCAATAGGTTATGGGCCCAGCACGCTTCCACTGCGCGTGTTGATAAGTCTAGATTGAACAATTATAAGTGCAAAGTGTGTGAAGTGAATTACAGTATAAGTGCTTAGCAAATGTTCATAGAGTATTTGAGCATTCCTTGTTATCACCATGGCAAACAACAAGGACATAAGTTTCGTAAAACTTAACGGAGACAATTACACTCTATGGAAATTCGGCGTTTCCATAGCCCTGGGATCCGCTGATCTCATGGGTTTTATAGACAACAGTGAAACAGAGCCGAATAAGACTGAAAAAGCTGCAGACTGGAAGAAATGGCACATAAGCTCATTAAAAGCCATGAGTATACTCGTCGGGTCAGTCGAGCCAAGATTGCATTTATTTTTAATAAATTGCTCCTCCCCGCAAGAAGTGTGGAACAAGCTCCAGCAGCGCTTTGGAGAAGCAAATGAAGACGCCAAGACAAATACGTGGCAGCGCCTCTACCAATTCCGCATTCAAAACGGCGAGGACGTCTCCCTGAAATTTGAAGAGTTCGAAGGTATTTGCAAAAAACTGAAGGATCTAGGTGAGCAATTGTCCGAGACCTCACTAGTATCGAAGATCCTGGAAAGTCTTCCTCAGAGATTCACTCATTTTTTATCAGCCTGGGATAGCGCTCCGAAAGAAGAGAAGACCAAAGACAAGCTGATCGCGAGGATAATCAAAGAAGATGGGCGTATATGCAAAGCAGAAAGCGAAGTTACCGCGCTAACTCGCCAAGTGCAAGCGCTTCAAGTGCAGTTTGTAAATAGCAACAAGCTTGATAAAGACAAGAATACCAGCGAAGAGAAGAAAGCAGCTCGAAAGAAGAAAATCGAAGAATTAAAGAAGAAAACAAAGTGCGCCAAATGCAAAGAAAAAGGCCACTGGGCAAGAGAATGCAAAAATAAGGAAAAAAATGTCAAGAAAAGTGACAGCGAGCAGTCATCAACAGCGAGTTCTTATGCGGCAATAGTCACCGATGTTAGCGCGTTCTATTCAAAGACGACTTGCACGGACAAAGAACTCTGGCTGGCTGACTCATGTGCATGCTAGCACCTGAATCAGCTTTGAGCGAAAATTCTTCTCATCTTTGAAGCCCTTAAGCGAAACCCGCTATGTGAAAATTGCAAACGACAAGACCCTTCTCGCAGAGGGAGTTGGCATCGTAAGAGTGCGCGAACATGTGAACGGAAAAACGATCGAGAGAAAGCTCGAAAATGTGTTGTTTGTGCCGGAGCTGAGGAGAAATTTATTCTCCATAACGACATTAACAGCCAAAAAGTTTTCGTTCCATGCTTATGAACAACACTGTGAAATTCGCGACGCGAGTGGAAGCCTACAATCTCGCGGCGAGATACACGGAGGGCTCTACAAAATGCTGTTCGAAATTGTAGCGCCTACATGCAATCTAGCAGAGCAAGTGCCGGTGCAATGCAATGTCGCCGAGTCGGAAACGTTAAAACTCTGGCATGAGAGACTCGGACACGTAAACGCGCGTGCAGTTATAAACAATAGTGAAATGCTTGCAGAAAAAGATCTTAAGCTGCCAAAAACGGAGGATTTTTTCTGTGAGCCATGCATATTAGGAAAGCAAACTCGTAAAACACACAAGCCAGTGCAGCACAGCAGAGCCTTCAATCCAGGAGAGAAGATACACACAGATGTGTGCGGACCTATCAGCATCGAATCCCCAGGAGGGTCAAGGTATTTCCTTCTTTTAAAGGATGAATCCACGAGTTATCGAAAGATATATTTTTTGAGACAAAAATCCGAAGTTCTCTCAAAATTTAAGGAGTTCTCGAATCTCGTGCATACGCAAACAGGCAACAGAATCAAAGTAGTACGCTCAGATAATGGTCGCGAAAACGTCTCTGAAGAATTTCGCAAATTCATGAATGATCATGGAATTATACATGAATTTTCTTCTCCCTACATTCACGAGCAGAATGGCAGGGCAGAGCGCGACATTCGCACTGTTGTGGAAAGTGCGCGTACAATGTTGATAAGCAGCAGCGTCCATCCAGAACTCTGGCCTGAAGCGATAAATAGTGCGTGTTATATTCTAAACAGAATCGCTATGAAGAAGGAAGAAACAAGCCCCTTTGAGAAATGGTTTTCTCAAAAACCATCACTTAAACATTTGCGAATCTTTGGGGCGGCCGCTTACCTGAACACGCCTAAAGAATTGCGTAAGAAATTCGACGCCAAAAGCCGTAAAATGATAATGATTGGCTACGACGGAGAATCAACGAATTATCGGCTTTGGAATAAAAATACGCGCAAAGTCTACATTAGCAGCGATGTAGACTTCAACGAAAAGGAGACAAATAACGCAGAGCAGCAAACGGATAATTTGTACCGATATCAAATTTATTTTAATCTATCTGAAGAAAATGACGTCGGCAATATTTTCGATATTCATCAACCAGCTGCTGATGTAGAAGCCCCCAATCAACAAGCTGTTGAAGAAGAGGGAGAAAGAATCGAAAATCTTAACGGCGCTCCAGCAATCGACGGTCAAGCTCAAAATCAGAGACGCCTGCGTGACAGAACGCAGCTTCGCGCTATACAACGCTTCGGTATCCCAGTAGTCTACATGGCCGAAACCCTTCCGATAAGCTACAAGGAAGCTATCACAGGCCACGACGCAGACAGATGGAAAGAAGCAATGCAAGAAGAACTCAACGCACTGCGAGCTAACGACACGTGGAGCATAGTTCAGCTACCGAAAGGAAAGAGAGCTATTGGATGCAAGTGGGTGTTCGCTATAAAAGACAACCAAAATAGGTACAGAGCCCAACTTGTTGCGAAAGGCTTTTCGCAACGAGAAGGAATCGACTATTTTGAGACATTTGCACCAGTAGTTCGATATGAATTCATTCGGATACTGCTCTCAATAGCCGCACGAGAAGATCTTGAGATGGCAAAATTCGACGTAAAGACGGCGTTTCTTTATGGCGATCTCAACGAAGAGATCTATCTGCAACTCCCCGAAGGCTACAACAACAAAAATAATGAAGGTAAAGTATGCAAATTAAAGCGTAGTTTGTATGGCTTAAAGCAATCACCGAGATGTTGGAATGAAAAATTTGTCGGTTTTTTGAAAAATTTTAACTTCTCAAATATTCAAAGTGATAGATGCGTCTTCGTTGGTAAAGTTCAAAACTTTAAAGTTTTTCTAGCTTTATATGTAGACGACGGTTTACTGATTTCGGAGAGTCAATATGCAATTAATGAGGTACTGCAATACCTTAAAAGCTATTTTAATATGACAATAGAATGCGCGAACGAATTTGTTGGAATGCAAATAGAGCGAAATCGCGAAAAGAAAATATTAATATTAACGCAGAAAAATTACATTGATAAAATTGTAGCGAAATTCGGAATGAGTGAGGCAAACCCGTCGAGTGTACCTGCAGAGCCAGGTCTGTATTTGCAAAAGGCTGAAGCGAACAATGTATGTACGAATGTTAAAAGCGAACGCATTCCCTACCGAGAAGCAGTAGGATCCCTTTTATTTGCCTCGAGAATCTGTCGCGCTGACATCGAATATGCTGTTAACACTGCTAGCCAATTTCTAGATTCTTTCGGGCCAGAGCATTGGCAATCTGTAAAAAGAATCTTACGCTATTTAAAAGGCACGCGAGATTACGGAATCGTCTACGGAGGCAGAGGGAGTTCAGAAATTCACGGGTATACTGATGCAGATTATGCCGGGTGTGTAGAAACGCGTAGATCGCGAAGCGGATTCGCATTTTTGTTAAATGGAGGTCCGATTTGCTGGTCGAGCCAAAAACAAAGTATTGTTTCGTTATCTACGACAGAGGCTGAGTACATTGCATTAACTCATGGTACGAAGGAGGCGATTTGGCTGCGCCAGATGCTTAAAGACTTATATATTCCATGTCATTCAATTCCAATCTTTGTTGATAATCAGTCTGCAATTAAATTAGCTAAAAACTCAGAGTTTCATAAGCGATCCAAACTACGGATTCGGGTTAAAATCGATATTTGTCTGGGTAATAAAAGTTTTTTTTCCAGTAGTATAGTTTTATTGTTATTCTCCGCGGTATCAGCATAATTTAGCAAACCCTTGACGAGATGGATCATAATCGATCTTCTGCTAGGTAATAAAGATTTTTTTCTAAGTATTAGTTTTATGCTTAATCTCCGCTGAATGTGGCAACCCTGCTGGTTAACTTTAAGATCCGCATCAGCAGATGTGACGCAGCGGTGAAGAGTTTGGGCAGGCAGTGCCATAAAATTAGTCTGCGGACTCTTCGTCTCTGCCGCATCGCTGACTGCCTGGTCTCGGTACATACTGTAAGGGCTGCTGCCCTGTATAAGTACCGCCGAGCCCGTGTAGTCAAAAGCAGTCTCAGAACGGCACTCGCTAAGCTCGTATTGCATACGAGCAGTGTCCTGTCTGAGCCACATCGAACTAGACAGCGTCTCTCTACAGCATAAGCTTTTTCCTTTTATTCTCCTTGCAAGTGTAGAATTTTATTTCTACACCAACACCCTCCCTAAAAACGAAGGCATGAAGGGTGGTAAACTCCCAGGTCGGAGAGGAAGGGCAGGAGGGCACAGGAGATAAATAACTCCTAGTGCTAACCATCCCGGAATCGCACGTCGGGAGTTTGGCAGCCCTAGACGACAGACCCTGGTACGACCGCGGCAGGCTATACTTTAAAGTGTGCCGCCGAGAGGCGCAAAGGGCTGTTGATGGGGAGAAGGCTACCGGGGAGGAAAGGATGGAGACATAAATGGCTCCATCACACCTCTCCATAAGCCAGATTAACTTGCACCATAGCAAGAGCGCCTCAGCTATTATGCAGAGGAGCCTGGCTAGGATGCACACAGGCATAGCCTTAATCCAAGAACCTTGGGTTACAAAGGGTGCTATAAGAGGGCTAGGGGGTTTTGTCTGTTTCAGGTGCAAGGAGCACAGAATCCCAGAGCCTGCTTAGCTCTCAAGGGAGTCAACGCGATTCCACTATTGGAACTCAGTACGAGGGACCTAATGGCGGCCACAACAAGAGTGGAAGGCATAGGTTGCCCAGTTGTGGCCTCAGCCTACCTCCCCTACGACAGAAAGGAGAATCCTACCATGGAAATCCGGAAGCTGATAGAGTATTGCATGAGGGAAAGATTACCACTGATTCTGGGATGCGATGCAAACTTGCACCACGAAGTGTGGGGCAGCTCAGACAGTAACGCGAGAGGGGAGAAATTATTGGACTTCCTTGCAGGCACGGAGCTAGTACTGCTAAATGTCGGCAACACACCCACGTTCAGAAATGCGAACAGAGCGGAGGTGATCGACATTACGCTAGCGTCCATTAGTATCGCAAGCACGGTGATGAACTGCAGAGTCAGTAACGAACCTACATTGTCAGACCACTCCCGCATTTACTTCACGGTAGGACTGCCAAAGGAGGAACAGCCCACATAGGCTAGGGACCCTAGGCCAACCGACTGGGGAGAATATACGAAAAAGCTAGGCGAGACAATGCAAGGCTTCACGACAAACATTAGGGACAAGATGTCTCTAGAAGCGGCAGCTGAGGTATTCGCCAAGGCAATAACCCAGGCGTATACGGATAGCTGCAAACCAAAACTAACCAAGCAGAAAGGCGAAGTATGCTGGTGGAACCGTGAATTAGGCCAAATGAGGGATAAATGTCGAAACTCCCTAAAGCAGGCCAGAAGATTCAACATGAGCTCTCTCTGGAACCAATTCAGGAAACTGAGAGACGAATACCGAAATCGTATAAGGGGTCCAAAGGAAGGAAGCTGGAGAAGCTTCTGCAATAGCACCCAGAAAGGCAGAGAAGCGGCCAGGTTGAACAGGATCCTAGTAAAGAATCCTGACGCAGTACTAGGAACGCTGAATCTGCCGAATGGCAATTATGCTACTACGGACGAGGAAACGCTAGAACTCCTAGTTAAGACCCATTTCTCTAGCTTCAAAGGTGAGACGAATAACCCACCACGAAACGAAGAAAATCGAAAGGAAACAGCGAGACGTATCGGGAACTCAAAGAAAACCGTATTCTCGCAAATGAGATTGTCACTCTGGAGAGGACCAAATGGGCGATTAGGTCATTCGAACCCTTCAAGTCACCAGGCCCTGATGGTATATATCCGGCCCTGCTCCAAAGAGCAGAGGACGTTATCATTGGCCCCCTGATGAGAATGGCGAGGACCAGTATTGCACTCGGTCTTATTCCAACGAGCTGGCAAGGAACCAGGGTGGTTTTCATACCCAAACCAGGCAAATGTGGCTACACATCGCCGAAAGACTTCAAGCCGATCAGCCTTACCTCCTTTATATACTGAAGACGTTAGAACGGATGATCGACAGATATATACGGGACCTCATACAGGAAAGCGGGGGACTACATAAGAATCAACATGCCTACAGAGCTGGCAGATCTACGGAGACAGCCCTATACAGAGCAACCTCCATGATCGAAGAACAGCTTAGGGCGAAAGGCTTCGCAGTGGGAGCACTCCTTGACATAGAAGGAGCTTTCAACCACACTGTCAGGGAAATAATCGAGACCGCCATGCGCAGGCTCTCGATACCCCTAGGAGTAGTGAAATGGGTGGACCACATGCTGGGAAACCGAAAGCTGACTGTCAACAAAGGCAGCACGACACTGGAAGGCATGGTGAAGTCGGGATGCCCCCAAGGTGGCGTCCTATCTCCACTACTATGGTGCCTAGTAGTCGATGAGCTGCTGGACAAACTGAACCACGCGGGATGTACAGCTATAGGATATGCAGACGATATCCGAATAATAGCTAGGGGACCGTTCCTAGACCCCCTAATGGGGATAAAAGCAAGGAACCCTAACATTGGTAGAAGACTGGTGTGACAAAACGAGGTTAAGCGTCAACCCAGCGAAGACGGAGATCCTCGTTTGCACCAGAAAATACAAATGGAACAGGGATTGCAAGGTAACCTTGGGAAATCAAGCGTTGGAACTGAAGACTCAGGTCAAATACTTAGGAGTAATTCTAGATAGTAAACTATCGTGGAAAAGACACCTGGAGTACATAAACGGCAAAGTCACAGCCAACCTGTGGCAACTCAGAAGGGCCATAGGGAAAACGATGACATGGATATATGAGGCGATACTCAAACCTAGACTGACGTACGGAGCGTTAGTATGGTGGCCGAGAGTGACCCTATCCACAGCAAATGCAGCTCTTGAGAGACTACGAGGAACAATTGTCAGGAGTGTGTCCGGTGCCATGAAGTCGACTCCGACGACGGCGCTTGGTATGCTCCTGGACATTGAGCCTCTAAGAGTGACCTTATCCGCAGTGGCTGCAGAAGCCCTGCACAGGGTCACAAACTCATTAGGACAGAAAAGTAGGGAAGGGAGGTTTCAACTCCCTGCGGGACTGGACGAAAGGGCGACTCTTTGGATGAACCCGGACGCTATGAACGCGCACTTCATGTTCGACAAAAAATACAAAATCAGCATCTCAACCCGTGAGGCATGGGATGAAGGAAAGACCCAAATCCCCAAGAACGGGCACATCTGGTACACAGATGGGTCTAAAAAAAAGGGAGGATCAGGGGCTGGGGTGTATTGTAAACAAGATGGCAAAGGTACCATCCTGCCACTAGGAAAATACACCACGGTGAAACAAGCTGAGCTAACAGCTATACATTGGGCGGTGGAGAATGCTGATTCAACAATACTCACCACACAAGTGTATATATGTTCAGACAGCAAGAACGCACTGCAGGCGTTACAGGGATCAAGCACGAGATCCAAGATAGTTTGGGACTGCTACCTGGCTCTGAACAGGTTAGCGGCCAAAACGAAGGTCACCCTAACATGGATACCAGGGCACCGTGGTATCAAAGGAAACATGATAGCGGATGACCTAGCAAGACTCGGGGTAGATAGTGACCTAGTCGGACCGGAACCAGATGTGGGACTGTACAAGAGCCTAGTTAAAAGAGACATCAGAAACTGGGCCAGAGAGAAAACAAACCGGTTATGGGAGCAAACCCTAACCTGCAACCATACCAAGAAGTTTGTAACGACAAATAATGCGAAGGAATGGTCCACACGCATTATTGGCTTAAGCAAAGTAAAGGCCAAATTACTCGTGGAAACCCTAACGGGCCACGACAACCTTAGGGCACACAAACTTAGAATGGGCATGTCCGCGGCCCCTTTCTGCAGGTTTTGCTGCATGGAAGAGGAAACATCGGAGCACATTCTCTGTAATTGCCCTGCCATATCCCGGAAGCGGAGACTGTTTTTAGGTGCACCCTTCCTGGAGGCAGAGGAGATTCGGGCCGAATCCGCCCCCAAAATACTCGACTTTTGGGAGGCGATTGGCTTGAACAAGTACAGATAGAATACGGAAACGAGGGGCGCCAAGGGATATCCCATGCGTCCAGAGGTCTGGTTAAGCCTCAACTCACCCTAAATAATAATAATAATAATAATTATACGTTAATTAAAACACAGTCATTGAACACGAATACAACAAAATCTCTAAATGGATTTGATACAGATATCACTTCTCTAATAACTATGAATTTTGATTTAAAGTAGGCGTTCGATTGCTTGCCAACTTTTGGGACCATCGAAAATTTCTTGGATCTGGCCAGGATGAAAACGACCTCACTTTTCTATCTGCTCAGTACATGAATGTATATCTATACCTATTCTCGGTCCCAACCACCCTATACTACTCTGTAGGGCCACGCACGGTAGTGGAGCGACACGCATTAGAGTGCGTAAGCGTTAGTGTGTAGGGGAATAGGCTTATCTGGCAAGCAACGTATAGTAAAGGCAAGCAATCGAACGCGCACTATATATAGATATCGCATTTTACGACACGTGCTTTCCGTCTGTAACTTTTTTTTAGATTTTCTCTGCCTTTCATTAAGAAAACAACGTTATAGCAAATTAGTGAAGACTACGAAGTTGGTTAGTTGAACAAGACGATGATGAAGATACGATTGTGTTGGTGAAGGCAACCCGCAGCGATATACAATTTTTATGTCATAACAATCGACCGCCGGATCCAGTAAGCAGTAACGACGACGATAATTTATAGAATGAGTGAAGAAATGATAATGAAGATGTAGTAATATTATTAAGTGAAAATAAGTGAAAATACAAATGATTTATTGTATTTAATATATATTTAATGTATACATTTTTACAAACTACATTATTAATAAAAAGTTAGTTAAATGTTAGTTAAAATATTAAAATAGTTGAATACAGCTGTATTTGAATGATAAAATTATATAATAAATTTCTAATAATACAAATGTTTTAAAAATAATAATTGTTATTTCGTTTTAATATATGTATATTGTGTGATCTTTTTATCTTCGTGAGATATTTGTATTCGATTAAATATAAACATCACATCAAGAGACAGTAGGCTGAGACTTGGAAGAGGAGCATAAAAATGGTTAGGTGAAAATAAATATACAAAAAGAAAAGATTATTTAAAGAATTATCTAGCGAAGCATTATTGTAACGAAAAGAGCATAGTTTCGGCGAGTCAAAAATGTGAAAGATACCTAAAAAAATATAATATAGAAAGAGAAAGAAGGAAGAGATAATATTGGAACGTCCGAGCCTATCCCCTCCTTTCGTTTCTCATCCAGCAGTGCTGCCGACGGGGGCCCCCACCGAGCTGACTCGGGACTCTCCCCCCACTTACCCTTACCATTACCGTCAGACTGCCAAGCGCGGACGACGTTCTTTATGTAGCTCTACGCTGCCTGTACTACGTCAATAATATATACTATATTAAAATGTGTTTTCTGTGTTGATTATTTGTCGCCTAACTCCACTGCCCGTTCCACGGATCATAAACAGGTTATGGGCCCAGGTGTAACACAAAATGAAGTGAAGTGACAAAAATAACCGTTCTCGCCAGGAACGAAGTGCCGAACTCTCACACCGATAAACTACTCCACGATACGTCCCTTCCGTAAAGATGAATTCGACGGGTGTTAGGCTCGAAGCGCTGAACAAGGAGAATTACTTTACTTGGAAGATTCAAATGCGCGCAATCCTCATCAAAAACGATGCATGGGGCTACGTCAACGGGACAAAGGAGAAACTGACACTTACGACGGGCGACAACGCGACAGCCGCCGCTTCCCAGAAAGCGATAAAGGAATGGGAAGAAGCAGACTTAAAGGCACAGTCGGATATCGTACTGTCTATCAATCCGTCAGAAATAAAACAGGTAAAGTCGTGCACAACCTCAAGTGAAATATGGCAGAAGCTCGAAGAAATCTATCAGTCGAAAGGGCCGATGCAAAAGGCCGCGCTACTGAATAGACTGATTTCTTCGAAAATGCAGGAAACGGACGACGCTCGAGAGTTCACGCGCGAATTTTTCGATATCGTCGACAAACTCTCCGAAATGGACATCACAATCAACCAAGATTTGTTGAGCGTGATCATGCTGCGAACGATGCCGGAGTCGTTCGAAAGTTTCGATGCGCCATTGCCTCGCGAGACGAACTTCCCTCCCCGGAAGCCCTACGCATAAAAATTGCCGAGGAATTCGACGCCCGCAAGACAAAAAATTGAAACGCTATCGAAAACGCGATGATTGCTGGAAAAGCCAGGAATAAGCCTCGTTCCAAACAGCATACGTCGAACGACAAAGGCCAGAAGAGTCAAGACGAGAAAAAGGACGCCAGGATGAAATGTAACCTAGATCATTAATTGATCAATACGCAGTTCAACAGCAAACCTGTGTGTACAATCGAAATAGTTTAACGATCTATGTTTAAATTCATTCTAAAAAAGAACACGTTTATAGTTATGAGTTGCGAACGTCACCTGTGTGATATTGATACGTGCACAACACGACCCCCTATACGCGAACTCGATTAATTAGAAATTGTCGCGTAGAAAAACTTCGGTACGATGAAAGGGCAAGACACATTTCCGAAAAACATAACCCAAATACCGTAACTGAAATCTCGGAGTGAGATTGTTATCTCATTGTATTATCTGAAGTAGCTACACCTGAGAATTTAAGAAAATACGTTGTATTCTTGGTAAAACACTATAAGCAATTCCAGTTATGATAAAAAAGAATGTTGTAAATGTAAATAATGCAGAAACCTATACAAAATCAGTTGAGTGGGATGATGTTAAAGCGCTTTTGAAACCCGGAATAAAACGAGTGTGATTACAAATAACAAACATTTAAGTATTTCTAATTTTTTTAAAAGATACTCAGCTGCAGTTCACAGTGCAAGTAAACTGAGTTCTTCAAAAGGAGCAGATGCAAAAAGTTAATGGTGTACTAGCTACAACATTTATGAATGTAAAAGATGACAACAAGATATCAGATATCAAATATTTTAATACAAAAATGATGCCAATATATCTAAGTACAGATGTCAATAACTGGTTAAAATAAAAAATTGCTCAGACGCATAGATGCACAGTCTGAGGAATTCCAAGAGCTTGATTCAGGTTGGTTATTACGTACAATATTGAAATTAGTTTAGAAAATAAAGATGCATAACCTTCCTTTTAAAAAAATAGACAAAAAAGAATGATATTTTGAAGATCATACCTATGGATGTACGTGCTAGTTTTAAAACTACATGTTTAAACAAAGAGATATATTTTGTTTCTTTCATTGATGATTAACAGGAAAGAAAGTAAACGTTGTAAGATGCGACAATGGAAATAAATATTTGAATAACCAATTTTATCAATTTGCTAGAGAAAAGGGAATAATTTTGAATTATTGTCTAACACAAGTACATAACTAAATGGCACGACTGAGTGTTTCAATCGAATGACTATGGATAATGGGCGTTGCTTGCTGCGCTGAAGAAAATTGATTGAAAAATAAAATAATATAAAGACGAAAAGGACATAAAAGCACGCTATGGCGCACTTTCAATATCGTGATGACAACGCCGCAATAAGCGCTGCTGACAAAATTTTTGCTATGAAAGCTTTTTTCGAAAGATTTGGGCTTTTGTGAGAAACTACTTTAGCTCCCTCAAAAGTAATAAAATTGAAACGTGAACTCGGAACAGGGTTTAAAAGCGGAATAAAAAAATTGGAGAAGTTTGCATATAAAAAAAATTATAAAAGCTGCTTCTGCATGAATGATATCGAGCAATAACGGTTGCAAAGTAATTAATTGTGCATTGAAAGGAGCTTGCGATTTCGTTAAAATGCAGACGGTAAACATAAAGTAATAATACCGTCCATCTTACCTGTACCAGCTCCATAGGTTTTAGCGCTGCTGGCGCAGTTGGGGGAGGAACTGCAGGTATTGCTAAAGCGGTGGATGACGCTAAAGTAGCAAAAGAAAAATAAACTGAAATGAAATCAGAGATATAATAAAAAGATTGAAAATATGAGAATCGGCAAGGGACTTCACTCGAAACCATATGCAAAAGGAAAAGGTCTTCATATAAAACCTTTTTAAGGTAAAAGATTTAAAAAATAACATCCGTAAGAGTAAGATTACCAAACAGATCACTCAATGACTTCGACCTCGTAAAATGTGCAAAAACCTGAAAATTTCAAATTTTCGATTGGTGTATCTTTGAGAAACAATATATATCCCTGCTAACGATCCGCATTACAATGAATTAGCTATTGTAAATTTTGATAACTTTAAAGGACTTGGAACGTATAGGGTACCATACCGCAAAAGTAGAAAATCAGTAATGTACTTTGATAGTTTTGGTGATTTACAATCACCGATCGACTTGATTCTGTATCTTAAAATTTATACAGTTATATGCAATCATGAGAAATTTTACGATTATAACTCATTTAATTGCGGACACTTAAGTCTCAAATTTTTTAGTAACAAACTCAACGCTAGTTTTCGCCAAATAATAACATCAACTGTCAAATTTCAAGTCATTTTTAAAAGATCATTCTTAATGGAAGCGTCATTCACACTTACCCTTTCTATCGGATACTTTATCCATACTTAAAGCTCAATACTTTTCTCTCATCGCATTATCATCGATTTAGTTCTCATTCATCATGATCATAGATTTTAGTTCTCATTCGGTTTAGTTCTACATAATTCTTTCAACTCAATACCGAACATTGATCAAGGTTGTAACAAATTTAACGTTGGCGATGAGCAAGTAATTTTACCCACAGCCACGAGAGAGAAGATAATAAACAATACCTTATCGATATGCTAGTTCGAAAAGTAATCACGATTAGTATACAAACTAATATATAATACAACCAATACACTTCGAAGTGTGATAAAGTGTAGTCATCCAGTTGACTTTAGACCAAATAAATCGTTCTGAATACGCCAACTGTACGATATGTTTAGTAGTTTTAAAATTCTTACTATGAAAATATTCAAAACCCATTCTTGATAAATACAACTTTACTAAATATATATCACTCATAGTAATCGATTGCTCGAAGCAGAACGAGCCATTGAAAAATGCTCCGATAGATGTTTAGCTAGAATTCAAATCTCGAGACAACTTCTGCTTGATCTTGCATGATCGTATAGTTCAGTATTATCCTGTTAGCAGAGACATCAAGAAGCAAGAATAGATCTCTGAAATGGAGTCTGTGGTGGACATGCAAGGTTTCGAGAAACCTGTCAATAAATTTGTTTTAAAATAGTTGGCCATCATTCAACTCAAAAAGAATGTTGAAACTTCTCTGCAACTGATATTTATTCAAATAATATATTTTCTTGGCATAAATTAACTAACAAGTACAAACGTGATAATGTATGGCTTGAACTTTATGATCATAGACTAAGCTAAAATTCAAGTGAACGCGAGTACTCTGAAGTTGACGATATTCTTTGAATTGTGTTGCATAATGCCAGCAAGATCTACGCCATTGATGATTCAAAAAAAGAATGGCTTGAGCGTTTCAATTTTGAAGTAACAGACATCACCTATGAGGGTTATTAATCATAGCAGTGAGTATAAATCCGTTTTCGCGCTTCAAAATATTGGACTAATCAGACAGTTTTACTTCATATACATGTGTATATGGAATTGGAGGACATTCCGTCGGATTAATATTTTCGTAATCGTGAACTCCTTGCTCTCAATCAAGATGGGTTCCAGTCATAGCAACCATAGTTATCCACGACTTCCAACGGAAGATTCAAATATAAAGATAAAAAAATATTTATCGAATACTCGCGCTTTACTTGAAGAAAAAGAAGCTTTTTATTCTAATGGAAGATTCAAATATTCGGAATGATACAGAATGGAAACAATTTACCAAAAAATATTCATCGAATACACGTTTTTGCCCTGGATGAGAAAAATATACAAGTTTCAAATAGATAATATTAAAGAAAATTTTTTTCATTAATAATAAAATGAATGTTAAATTATAAAAACTACAGCATATTTGTTTAAATCAAAGAAACAATTTTTTTATTTATAAAACACATAAAAACCTTTCCTTTCAATTAGTCTGTCGGCTCAAACAATTTGGGTGAAGCATAATGGCACCGGGCTGGAAGCCGCGTGAAGTTGAACCACGCCGGAGTGGGGGCTGGCCCGAGTGGGGCCCGCGTGAACCAAAATCATTCCGAATATAAGAGTGGAAGGTGAAGTAGTATCTGGCTAGCTTATCTAGCTTTAGATTTGAAAGGCATTAGTTTAGTTAATGAATGATTCGATTTTGCGCGCGAAGATACAACCCTCGTACGACAAAGAATTTAAAGTTTCAAAAGGTAATAAAGAAAGGTAGTGATAAGGAGAAGATAACAAGATTTTATAGCCCTCTATAATATTTTTTGCTATTTCCGAAATGGCAATATGCAGAACGTGTAGACAGAAAATGAATTTTGCAGAAAGCAGACATCGTGGATTTGGATTTCAAATTATTTTCTAATTTATGTGCAGTAGAAGCGACATCCATTTCGGACCATTGTTGAATAAGGGATATGAAAAAAATTAAACATTATTGGCCGGCTGTGAACAATTTTGTTGGATTAATCGATCAGCAAGAATATTGCAAGCCCTGGCCAGAACAAGCTTTTTCAGGCAGAGTAAGAACTAAATGGCGCAGGATTTACAGATTAGCATATGATTATGGAAGTATTCAAAAACTTATATTTGTACGACCGAAAACATTAAAGCGCATTTTCGTTATTTCGATTTTTACAAATACATGTGGTAAACTATTATTGGTTCTACTTAAAGTAATCTCTTTTTGTCTTTCAAAACAATGAAATTTTTATTCCTACTTGAACAAATTTTATTAGTTCATAAAGAGAACAAACTTAAAAAAAATTATGATTTTAATCATTTAACTGTTTTAGAGGTATCGTTCGACCGCCATAGGTATTCTTTTCACTTCTGTATTTATCTTATGTTGAATCTGCCGCTGCTTGCAATATTTTTAGGATTCATACTAATAAGAAAAATTTGATATTATATATTATTATTGCGTGTTGGGTATCGATATAGCTCGATATCGCTTCGATAACGCGATATTTTGTGAAAATACGCGGTTCGAAAAGAACATTTTATTATTTTTTTTTACTGTTAATCACATCGGGTGCCATTTTACTGGTCGCCCTGTTGCACCACAAAGGGCACAGTATTAATAGAGAACTCAATCGTAGAGTCGATTATTTTTGCAGAGCATTAGGCGAGGAGTTTCATACCTAGTTTGTAAAATTAGTACACTTCTCATGAATGCAAGCAAAACTCCGGTAGGTTGTACGGGCTACATTGGTCGATTTAGTAAAAGACTCTGTCTAGAGTTGTAATAACCGACATGGAAAGCCACGATAGAAACTTGTACGTGAACATGCATTAACATATAAACCCACCTAGAACTCAACATTAATGAAAGCGATCCACTATTAAATCAGCGATAATGAGAATCACAGGTAGGGTCATATGCCACAATATTTTGTATATGAGAATCATATGTGTACGCCGAATTATAGTAGTGGATACATTATCCCTACGTGTATGCATATATATTGGGTTTCTGCATACATCGGTGTGAGGCAAACAAGTCTCTCTGGAAGCCATTGTCAATGGGGATTCAATCCAAGGAAGGATATCTCCTTCCTGGCAGCTCTTATATCTAATCAACAACGGCTAAAGCAGCAGAACAACTTCTGTATATAATGGGGGTTCGTACAATATATTAGAATTAGTGAAACTAGTTTTCATGTGTTTGAGTTTTCTTTCTGTTTGATCCCGTTTCGATATTTCAGCTTGATATCGTATTCGCGAGGTCACTAAGTTTCGTGTTCCAAAAACTATTCAGTGAGGAGCAATATTAAAGTGGAGTTTGCCTTTCTTTAATGTGGTTTGTGTTTAAGAAGTTTTGTTTTAAATCATCACTAATACTCGTCAGAAAATATAGCAAACTCTAGAACATTGAATTTATAAAATATAGACATAATAGTATTTTGAAAACATAATCAGTAGCTTACTACTTTCAGAAGAATATCGAGTCTTGCCATCTGCGCTCCACTCTTCTTCTATAACATAAATAATGATTTATGAAAAACTTATTTTTATGTACGGGAACAAATTATAACACATTTTGTTGTATTAATTGTTATATATAATTAATACTTGACAAATACCATTGACAAATTTCTTTGATTTCGCAAATTAAAAATTCTTATAAAATTTTAATATTCGTCAAAATGCTCGAAAAAATGTACTACTAAGCTTTTAACATAGTAAAATTAAAATAATTTTTTTAACTTTTCCAACGTATTTTAATTTATCTTTTTTTATAAACCATTTCATGCAAATTAAGCGTTGTTTCGATCATTTTTATATACAACCTGTTTATTATGAATAAAATCATTATTTACGTAATTTTTCTTTTAAACAATGTGTCATCGGCATAGATTTACATTATATAGTCTTTCATACTCTTATAATAATTTGCTTCGTCAATGTTTTTTCAGTAACCTATGGGATCGTAATTTTAACTACGTCTTCAGAAAGTCATTAAATTATTTAACAAATCTCGTATAATATGCCCTTCTAATTGATTATAATAGAAAAGAGCATTATTTTTTGTTTTAATGTAGAAATATCAATATAAATTCAATCAACATCCTGAAAGCTTATTTCTCGATGCTACAATATTTTAACCACTAGGACAGATTAACGCACTAACGTTTTGACCAGTCTTAAAATGAGCAGGTGCAGAAGCTCGTCTAGCTATTCTAGGACTGTATCGGCTTCGATTGTATCGGAAGTAGATAGACAGATACCTTATTGAAATACATTGAGTTGTGCAGTTTTAATAATTAGATATAAATATTTAATTCGATAGACGGTTTCATGGATAACGCAATAAATCCAGCTGTAGTTTTCTTATTCTCACTTAGAATACAGAAATATAAGTATAACAATCTCATATATATAGGTAAGAATCTCAATAAGAAGGGCATTCCTGCCTGAACGAGACGACTTCCGAAAGTCGTAAAAAGCTCCATATATAGTATGGAAGGTTTATGGCATCAAAGGGTTCCTGAGGAAACACCCCGTAAAGTACTTTCGCCTATCCTCTTAACATTAGCTATTTCAACTAACATCTGCGCGGGGTAATGTGCTCCGTTCATTGTTTTAAAGAACTTAATGTGTACCAGTGTTAATTTGTCTTTGTTGTCTAATATTTTAATCCTTAGCAAGGTCATAGCATAGCATAGAATAGAAGTGAATGAGAAGAAATTGCAGTGACTGAATAAGATGTTTATGCAGCTCCTGGTTGATGATTTTACGGAAACAGCAGAGTATATATACAATCTTATGAGCAGTCCTACATCTGGTATCGACCCAGTTTTTCTAATTTATAATGGAGTCAAGCACAATGTTTAGAGTGCGTACTGATGATGAGTAGTCGACCGTTTCACCACTGATGTGAATGAATGATATAGAAAATTAGCGCATCGTCCATCACAAAAGCAACACCCTACTTCCATGAAAATTTGAATTCGATGAAATTTATCAAAAAAAAGTTAACGAAAAAAATATTTACCCATACGTCTCATAACTATAATTTCTCATAAATAACCCCAATAAAAGTAATTGAGAATGAGTAATTAATTTGTGGATTATTATTTTATTAATTAGTTAACTAATTCCTATTGAATAACTAATTTTTAAACTTTTCTATTTAAGAGAGAGGGATGGTCATGTACTAGAGAACCTACTGACTATTTGCTCTCTACCAATGTGATAGAAGGAGATCCATTAAATCACTGATTCAGATAGACCAAAGCTATTTTGAAGTCTACCATTATATTGCATACAGACTCAAATTGCTTGCTTGCCAAGAAGAGAATATGAACGAACATTTTTCTATTCATTCTCCGTCTAATATCCTCCTGAGTTCCATGATCAGTATGGAAGCCTATTTAAAAATCATCTATGAACAGCCTAGATTTCAGAAAACCGGAGATCTGATCATTTTCCAGTCACTTAAGCACTTTAGAAAAAAGCAAACGGTTGGCACAACTGACTTCTTCCAGAACGCAGGAAAATTAGCAAAATGACGGTTAATTAGAAAATTAACTCATGACGGGCCGCCTCAAGCTCTCAGTGAACATGATTTTGCGCAGTTCTGTAGAGTTGGAGATCTAGTATAATGCGTGTTCTGCAGAATCTAACATATATTCTATGTATTTCATCAATGAAAGATAATGTATCTTTCATTGATAAGTCTACGCAATTCAGCAGTATACCACACACCCGTGGTGACGTCTAGGCTTTTATGATCTTGAAAGGAGCTAGGAGATCAATGATTTTAGTCAGATAATAAAGCAGATGTGTAATTTTGTGACCCAATGATTAATGGGCAAGAAATGAGAAGTCCACATTGTTAAAAAAGCAAATAAGGCAAGGTTTACAACTAATGTGTAGTCACGGTAAGTGAAAGTGGTTTATTCGTGTCATAGCGTCAGAGCAAAAATGAAAAAGGATATATAAGGAGAACTATAAATTATATAGAATTGTGAGAAACAATTCTGGTTTTGTCAGTCTATGGGCAGTGTCACCATTATGATTTCTGTCTCGTTGAAGTAGGTAGTTGCTTCTGAGACCCATGATCTCCTAGATTCCAGTTCTTCCAGCAATTCAACAGATTAAGAAGCAGTTAAGTGGAAACAAATTAATAGTTGAAGCCTTTCTGAACATCAAAAGTGCAGTTAACTGCGCCTCCAATAAAACTGTCCTGGTAGAAGCGGCAATGCAAGGGCTACCAGCCATGTTATTTAGCTGACTAAGAAATTTGTTGAGCTACAGTAAAGTATACATTGTATTTTTAACATTCATCTAGGAAAATGTTAGAAAGTATTGCTTATATATCCAGCTTAACTTACGCGAACAAGCACTGTTATCATTGTTTCGCCGTAGACGAAACCCTCTATTGGAGTAATTGATACCATAGAAGGTTGTAAGATGACTCGGTTTATTTAATCAGAGTTTGTACAAAGAGTAGTACAGTAGAATAGTTTTTTTCATCATAACTCATTATTATACTACTTTCCTCAAAGCAATATTATATTAAATTTTGAAAAGGCATCAATTGACAGAATACCATGATAGAATAGAAATTTCTCGCAAATGATCGAGCTTGATGTAGTAAAACTAGTGGGGGTAGGAAATATACACTAATGGAAGATTCGAGAGTCTCTGGCTATATACAGCTAGTCTGATTGTCCACCACACGGAGGTG
The DNA here is from genome assembly GCA_018906985.1 of Apocrypta bakeri. Classification (NCBI taxonomy): domain Eukaryota; kingdom Metazoa; phylum Arthropoda; class Insecta; order Hymenoptera; family Pteromalidae; genus Apocrypta; species Apocrypta bakeri. Next base: position 2,007,118 of record JACCIA010000021.1, read on the forward strand.
TCGTGTTAAAAATGTACACACTTTGTTAATGCACCATCGATGATATATCTACTAATCACTATACATATTCACGGATAATTTTTAAAAATGTCTAATTGCTCTTAAAACTCTTGTAGTAGTAACACATCGATTTTTCACTTCTAAGATGTTCATACATCCATAGTTAATTTTTGCAATTATTTTTAAACAATAAAGGTTATTCGCGTAGTTTTTCTTACAGGCCAGATCCATCATGAATACGAAAATTGGGCTGCTACGTGATACGTACTCTCCCGAAAAAAATGTTCAATAGCTAGAATTAGGAAGTTGTTTCCTGTTGACTGTGATTTTGCACACATACTTGCGAACAAATAGTTAATTTCTAAAAGGATTCATTTTGTAGAACATTAATTTATTATCGTAATGTTAATATTATTAGGTTCACTTAATTAAATATTATCGTCTCATAAAGTAATAAAACAATCGTTAAAGAAATTATAATAATAGTGCAGCATCATACATATCATACGTAATCGTTATATATATATATAGCAATTACATAAAATCCAAAGAAAAATAACAATACATATAATATTAAATATATCGATGAAAATTCGACTTTAAGTTATTTATTTATTTTGCGGGGGACAAATTAAATGATTTTTACATATTCCGTGTAACATATAGATATCGTATATAGATAATTTGATAAAACTGCCAATATCATACTATAAGATTAAAATGACATTATTCACGAAATTGATTCAAAGATATTTAAAGATATTAGTGTTTTATTTGTTAATTACGATTATAGAAAATTGAATTGACGTAATATATATATATATATATATATATATATATATATATATATATATCTCCAAGACCTTAAAAATGTGAACATTTTTTGATCTCGTTCAGAAATGACAATAAATGATGAAGAAAGAACAATAATCCTTACCTTCTTTCACAAATTTACGTTTTTTTTTACTTCCAGATCCATCTCCAGTAGAATTTTTATTCGATGTTTTATCCTTGTTTTTCCAACGAATCAGCATATTCCAAAATACTTAAATGAATTTCTTCAATTCAATTTTAGAGCCAGATAATTAGCATTATTAGTAATGAACAGCTAAGAAACATGTATACCAACTAGTGTCTCCGTTATATCAGTTATTATTATTATTTTTGTTAACTTACGTAGTCATATGAAAACTAGGTATTTGTACTACACTGAAACATTGACAACTATGTGATGTATAAGAAAATACGAAAATCGTACTATTTTTGTTACGTATACAAAGTGGTACGATATAACTTAAAACTTAAAATAACTTTCGTCCAATTTTGTATAAACAATTGCTATTCATTAGTAGATTAATTTTAAGAGATTACTCGAGTCCAGAATGTATTGTTGAGGAAATAGTTGAGGAAATAGTTGAGGAAAGAATTGAGGAAGGGTGTGCGCGGCAGCACTAAGAAAAAGGGCGTTCCGTGACCCCAGTGAGGCCAAGCACTATGCGATAGAGTCCCAAAACATCATAGGTATAAACCTGTAAATTAAAGCACAGTAGAATTAAAAAGACAGAATAAATTCGATTCGATAATTACTGCGTGTTTGTAATTACCAGCAACATCAATGCTTACACGCGCGTCACTGTACAAAAGCTGTTGATTTGCTGTGTAGACTCGAAAATCGATTCTAGCCTTTCCCTCTTGATGCTATGAGCAACCCGCGATACATTCTACGCGGATTCAAGACGGAGCTGCGCGCTATACTAATGCGACCGGTGCTCTAGAGAGCAGCATGTTTGCCAGAAAATGTATCTTTCAACTTAGTGTGTGTGTGTGTGTGCGTCTGCATCTGCGCATGCGCATTAACATGCACACCTGTATATAATTTCTATATTGGAAGCTCAACAGAGCCAGTCAGTAAGTTATATAATAACTAATAATCCTTTAACGAATCCTTCTAATTCTCATAAACTCATAACATCTTTGAATAATACATTTCATCATCAATCGAGTAATCAAAATCAAGTAATAGATGAATATATAGACATTTTCGAATATATAAATATATTGGAAAAATATGATTTTATTTACATTTAGCGTTTTTTCAAATCGATCATAACATTTTCAAAATGAATTATAAATAGTCTATTTTAGATTAATGGCTTCTGTACATTACATTGCGATACTACGTAGTATAGATCGTTAAAGAATGAAGAAGAAGAACATTTTCGAACAAATATCTATTATTGTTGTATTTTCTACATTATATATAAGTAAAAACATGTGACATATGTGATATATATATATATATATATATATATATATATATATACATATATACATTATAATTATAAACGAATTAATAGCTAATTTATACTTCAGTTAAAAAAAGATATTATTAGAAAACTCATTGAATGGAATGGAACTATTTCCAATAAATTATGCAACCTTTACGAAGTGTGCATGCATCAATATTATTTACAATAATATGTAGATAATACTGTATTATAATAATATGTACAACTATATAAACAACTAATATGGTTCTCGCGACATACTTGCGTAATTGCAAAATTCATCGTGTACAAGAGATTAAGAGATTAAGAGATTAAATCGATAGAATGTCGCATAATTTGACTTTTATCGTCAGAATGCTCATTTAAAAGAGAGAAGATTTAAAAAAAACGAAAACAAAAGTAAAGTAGCGACCTTTTGAAATGAGCAGAAAAAAAAAACAGAAAATTACAAAGAAATGTCTTGTTTCAACTTGTTTCTTAATATATTCTAAAAACTATCGTGTTGAATTTAGAACCCTCATTGTCTTGGAGCCTTGGATTACCTTGGATTACCTCCTAAATACACTTCTAACTTAACTAATACGCATAACTAATTTTTAGTAAAAGCATGCACACATTACCTATTTCATATACAGATTTGTAAAAACTTGTAAAAACTTGAAGCTGAAACGATTCGTATCATCGGACATTTTTAGCATTATTGAGCAGATTATCTCTAATATTGTATATTGATAAATTATTAGTAAATAATTAAAAATACTCGGTTATCTAATTGACTAAAGCTAATGATGAAAATGATTATGCGATCACACATAATATTAAAACAATAAATTCAATAGTGTCAAACAATTTGTTGTAAGAAAGAAAGCTACCGAGGTGTATAGGAAAGGCGTAAAGGTGTAACAATTAGATTACAGTACATTGAACAAAAACTAGATACTAATAGAAAACTTTATCAAAACTGAATTATTATTTATTATTTTCAATCATATATTTTCATATAGTGATATACAGATAAATCGTTAATAATTCTGTAAATATTATAATATAAACATGAATATGAAACAAGATAATAATCCAACTACAAGTTTTACTTTTACTTACCTTTCAAAAGTCATGTTGAGAGAAATGTTAAATACTATTACTAATAAATGTCGGATCATATAAACTACTGGATGAAAGAAGTCGCCAACTCGGAGTTCAAAATGCCAGATCAAATATGATTTATTTTATCTTACCTAGTGTTTTTTTAATCCAAATTTATACCCTAAATCAATAAATTATTATTTCTGAAAGCAGACACCTTTTTGAATTATTCTATTTTCAAAAACCATCGAGTAAATTTATAATTGTCATTACGATATTAATTAGCATGGAAACATAAAATTGTCCGTATCAAAGATACGGACCATTATAACAAAAAATCATGATTAGCAAACGTTTCTTTCAAAACGAAAGGTTGGCTTTAAATTACAAGACAATTATACCTATATGAATGGATGATTCTCTGACAAATTTACCGTTCAAAATATTTTTCCTAACAATATTCAGCTGCTCTTCAGTATCTTTGTACGGTTTATAGATTTATAAACCGCCCAGTCTTAAAATTAAATATTGAAAAGATTTATTTTATGTATAATCGAGAATTAGACTGTATTTAATTGTCAAAAAATATATAGAAAAGTAGCTTACATTACTGGAAAATTAATTATCATAATCTTAAACTATATGTGAATTAACATTTGTTGCTAAAGTATTTAGCAAGTAATTATACTAGTTATACATGCGTTACGAATTAATGAATAAAAAGACAGAGTCGCGTAAAGTAAACTCAAAAAAAATGTAAACTCGACCTGTCTTGAACCTGTGACGTCGAGAATCAATGGCAAATGCTCTAATGCATTTCGCTGCAATGCATCGTAGACACGAGCTCCGTGCAGTATATTATTGCTAACTCGTTTCAGATGTTCGAACGTGTACGTCCATAGAACTTGATAAAGTATTGAGTAATTCAGTTATTTTGTATCGCGATGAGAAAAAGGAAATTTATTAAATTCTGCAAATTATTTTATGTTTGGCTACTGAGAATAGAAAATACATTCATATGTCAGCGAAAAGCATAGCTGTAGTGAGTTAAGGAACGCATACGTTAACGTGAACTCTTCACACTCATATACGTGCATCGTGCGAGAACCTAACGCAACAATACCAATGTCTCTCACTTCATAGCATAAAACAACAAAATTTATTACACCAGTAAAATATAATTTAAAAACGATTATTATTTGTCTCCCCATATTTACTTGGTATAACAATATTTTACTGAAATTGCAGTATCATTCATTGATGTTTCTCCCCATAAAGAATAGTATAATGAGTATCACGGACGTATTCGTTCGCAACGCTCGCGCAGTCCGAGCATATGAGCAGGGTCAACGATAAGACTTATGCATAAGCCATATTACAATGCATTGCAACGAAATGCATCATAGAGGTTAGTTCTGTGGTTAGAGAGCTTGCCTTTGATTCAGGTCATCCCGGGTTCGAGACTCGTCGTCTACCTTTCTTTCGCGACTCTGTCTCTTCATTTAATTTCCGTAACATGAGTAACGATGGATAATCCACAACTAAATTTTTAGTTTCTATTTTACATTTAATGTAATTTTTCTGAAGGTGGTGGTAGGGTAAGAACTGTAGTTCTGAAATGAATGCTGTTAAAGCGTCCGAGGGTAAAGAGAAAACAATAATAACAAAACTCGGCCAAACAGGATACTAGATTGGCACGTATATATATGAAATCCTCTATAATACAGACTGATTGTGGCTGAGCTATCAGAACAGGTTCTAGGGGCAGATCCTGTTTTGCTTGAGCGGATGAAGTCTGTAATTAGCAAGGTACTTAGCATCTGAACACCTCAGCGTTGGTTAAAGTGCGCGAGGCGAGAGCTGAGGTTTGTATTATATACCTGCAAAGCACGTCTTACTGTAAATTTAAAAAAAAGATTCAAATGTACTCAATTTCTTTTAATATTACCAGAGATTTGAATGCTCAGCTTGCCAGAATATTTGTTATTATTTTATAAGTAAAAGTGTGCATGTATTTCGAGACTTTAAAAATAATGTTCTAATTGTTGTGGTTGGTAAAGTAAGATAATTAAAGTTGGTAAAGTTGTACTTACATTTTTTTTAGTTTATTATCTTATGAAAATGCATGTACTAGTTTGAACAAACAATTTCTTTTGACTTAAATATAGGTAAATTCGTATATAGTTATTTTATTGCCGCATTTATTCTCTACTTCTTTCTTTTATCAAAACACTTTTTTATTTATCCTAATACGCTTACTAGCTCTTGCTACTCTTATGAACAGATCTCTCATACTGGTGTCTCTTTTAGATTTTCTTATGCCTTTGTTATATTTTTCCTCTCAATACATTTATCCAAAATTTCTTTTATCTATTCCCTTAAAACAGTATCTCTTTGTGAAAAGGTAGTTTGGAATATTTATATCTTTTCTAATGTATTTACACATGAGATATCCGATCCGTAAACTCTCTTTTAGTTCTTGATTGAGACATTTCTTCAGATTACATTTCGGATGCTACACAGGTATCATATAAACATATGCATTACATTTGTCTTTACTAGACGGTACGATGATCCCGTATCAGATATATTTATGTACACACAATCCTAATATTTAAAAATTTTGATTTTAATTAACACCCGATTATTTTTTATTCGGAATGTGGTATGGAAGAAAAGGATTTTCATTCATCTCGATATATGTTCCCGGCAACCTGGAACACACGTTTTTGACCTTGTCTACAACGATAAGACCATATAATGTTAATGACGACTTTATTTCTAATTGCGAATGATATTTGAGGGCGGTTGTTGCCTTTGGTTGTCGATTTTAAACCTCTGGCTACTGAACAGGTGACACAGTCATCGACTTTGTTGAAACTGTTCCACATTTTGTATGTTTGGTAAATCTTACTTTTAAGCTTTACGATTAATGCGTATGCGAACCTATTATTTTTCTACCCGTTATGTGCTCGATCGTAAAATTAAAACTTCGTAAATAAAATGCATCCATCGATGTATTTCCTTTCGCCATCTTTTATATTATGGAAGCACTTTAAAAATGATGACGTTTTTATGAATTTTTAGGAAGACCAAAAATATTGTGGAAATTGTATAAAAGATTTTATGACAGATTTTATGAGGAATTGAAGAATCCTGAAGAGTATTATACAGAAGTTCTTTTATGGTAATTTAAAGTCATGTATTTCGTCAAATGACAGCGATCGGGTTGAGATTGATAAGAATGTAGATCCTTCAATAAATTAAACTAACGAAATACTAGGTATGTTTTGGTTGATGTGAGGTCTAAGCGCTCAGTTCGGAACCTTACAACCAAGTAACTATTTCATATTCGCAAGGCAATCGAACTATTAATATTGCAAACCCCAGTTACTTTGTTTACTCGTTCGAATATATCGACGCTTAGGAGAAAGAATCCGATAATTAAAAAAAAGTTAGAATTATCCGACAATTCCAACTTTAACAGGCATAACTCGAATAATCACAATTTGTTTGAAGAACCAAACAGTTTGAAATGGCATTCGACAACCAGAATCGTCGATTGAGAATCTAAGAGCTAAACAATTCTTTAATATGTTATTAAAACAACAAACTGCTCATGATATAATAACGCGTATAATTTATAGGAAATATAACATCATTATGCGAATTAGATACAATCGCGGTGTTAAGCTGAATTTTTCATCTCTCTTTGAATCACTAAAAATGTGTTCGCTATATAGCGGATACGGTACCGGAGTCCTGAATGGATTACCGTTAATATTCATAATTTAAAAAAAATGTATATTAAACGGATCATATTAATGTTATTTTTTAACTATAATTTAATCATTATAATATATCTATTAACACATATCTATTAACGAACAGAGTAATTAATAATAATTGTAAAGGGTAAAATTAATATACATTATTGCCTTTTCAATAATTTTTATAATTAATAGATTTAAAAAATTAGAATGTTCGTACCATTATGCGAACATTTCGGGACCTAAATATGCCCATCATTTCGTAACAGTGTTGGGTTGTCATTGTGCCACCACAGCGGATATCTATTATGCGCATTATATTACTATGCACAGTAATTTAATTAATCATACAAATCTAAAGCTTTAAGTAAGCAATTAACAAATATAAGTGTTCACTACGGAACAGTTACCGTACCGGAGTTCTCAATGAATTTTCGTTAATATTTATAATTTAAACAAAAACATTAAATATAAAAATATGAACAAATTTTTCATTCCCAAACTGTAAGCTTCTACGTGAAGTGGATTTCATATGGATCTAAAGAATGTTAACACATTTATCAGGTCTTCGTCGTCCAGGGGATAAGTCTTCAGAGTTTCAATCACAAGGTTCAAGCCTCAATTACCTCTGAGAGCATAATGAAAAAATGTTTAAAACGTCGACGTCACGCGTGCCACCTTGCGTGCCGTCGTTGTACTTTCATTCTAATCACATAATGTTTATGGGGCAATGTTTATGGAGATAGTTTAAGAAAACTATTCTCCGTTGATAATAAGATACAAATCGTGCGAATAAAAAGTCAAGACCAATTAAAATTGCCGCAGATTAATTACTACAAGAAGGTGTTGAATGCTTGATTCTTGAATTTAATAAATTTCTAATGAAAATTAAACTATGTTTGAGTTTTTGCAGTGGAAAATATTTGTATAATTCGAATAAAGTATTTTTTTGGCTTTACGTTACGCGTATTATGTTTAAAATAGAGAAACGACTCGAACAGAAAACCAAAACACAGTCATTCCGTTTCTAGCAGACTTTCTGTAGCGTGAAAGTAGCTACACTTCGCAACAATGAGTTTTACAGTATGAAGTAAGTAAGTATAAGAACGAAGCATTGAAGTCCAGAATTGACTAACACTCCCAACAACATTACCAATAGTCTATATATATAGTCTATATAACATATAGTTATAAATATATTATTAGAAATGACTGGTGCTCATTGTGTTTTGTACACGATACAAACATAATATCTACACTACACTACGTTTAAAAATAATTATTTCTCAGTTACTTTCTAAATAAAAAATAAACATGAATATTCAGCAGTAACCGAAATGGTTTATTCATTATTCTTGAATGAGCAAACGATTAGATTGGATTTTTGCGTCCAAATCACAATATAAATGATATTAGTTCATCACAAAATTTAAGTTAAATTCTCCAGGATGCAGTACAGTCTACACCTTATTTTTTTTCTTCTTCAATAGCAGTACTTTGTCAAAGCAATAAGCAAGGAATACAAATCTTGTGTGTTATTCATATATGTATTTCTTTGTTGATATTCGTTCGCTTTGGATTTTACATTTCAGAAGTCCTGAGTCTATCCATTTGCTATCTTATATGAATGTTAATGGTGATGTTTGTGTTATTGGTGCCAGTGCTGGATTTCGTCGATGATACTTGTGCATTTTTATTAAGCAAATATTAATGAATAAAACACTGTCGCTTGTCAGAAATTCGAATAACAATTATATGTTTAAGAATTTGATAACAAATAAAAATAAAAATAAAACAGAAATTTTCTTTAAAATGAGAAAGAGAGGAAGTTGATGACAAAGCAAAAAAAGAAATAAATATATATATATGTGTATGTAATTAAATATCTTAGTTATTGCAAACCGCCAACTTAAAATGCTTAGCATACGTAATATAAATAAACAACATTTTTCATTAGTAATATTTATTTTTAAAGTTGAACTAAAGGAATCTATATAGATATGTGTGAAGCTTGGAATCTTTTGTGGACATAGGATATAGAATATCTTTTAAGGTTAGTTTTATATTTATATAATCAAATAATACTTGTTTAAATGCGCATATGTAATTTTAATTTTTATTTTTTTATTTGAAAATTATAATTTTTACTTTTAATATAAAATTTTCACAAATTGTTAAAGCAAGTGAATAAGAATTTAATTGCTAATCTTAATTGTTTTAATTAATGCGTAAAGAAGATCCAAATGATGCATGACCAAATTTCATACTAAATTTATTTGAATAAAAGCATTTCCCTAATGTTAGAAAACATCATTTTTAGAAAATATATTAATACTCACTTAATTTCTTTTACTCTAATAATGATACACTTACTTACTTATACTTACTTACTTTAACTAATTTTTAGTAATACAATTTATGAGGTCAAGTAAGTACTTACCAAATGTTTTAATATAAATAGTACATCGCAAATTAAATCAACTAATGATCATAATAATCAAAGGAAAACATACTGTCAATAACATAAGCTCATAAGGTTCTCTTCGAAATCGCGATGATTTTATTATAATTTACACTTATGTATATTAATGAAATGGATATTTTTAGTATGATCTGAAATATAGTACTGCATAACAATGCAGTACTATATTTCAGGACTATAATAAATATTTTATAGATGTATTTTGTAGACTCAAAATACAAAAAATTGTCAAAAGATGTATCTGTTAATGTTTACGTATATAGAGTCTTAGTAGAACTTACACTCTTTATAATTACAAGTGCTTTATTATAAGATTTCAAAAGTTTTACAGAAAGTTCATTTAATGCATTCATTATAAAATGGATATAGAAATTTTCTAATGTGAAGAACAACTCACTTTGTTCTTTGGTAGGCATAGAATTCTTCAGCCAGTGATTATTATTATGAAAAAGATAACTAAATAAATAATTACTATATTATTGATAGGAGTTAAGTAACAAACTCCTATGATAATGATAATGTCCTAAACAAATCCAAAGATGTTGCTTTTGTTGTTATATTTATGCTTGTAATGCTTTAGATATAAGAGACAATTTGAAGACAAAATTCTATTATTTAAAATGATTTATTATGTATAAAATGTTTGGTGAGCCAGAATACAGAATCAACAAGTTACATAAACATGAATTTATAAACAAATTATTAATTATTTTCTATACAAACAAAATATTAAGCTGTCTATGGACTCCTTAGTGGGAGTTCATATCTGATCAGATATGATTCAGATTAATGTTCGAAACGATCAATTTATCTGTCATCTCTGAGTTTAATGATCCAAAAAATCTGTGTAAAAAACTTTCCAACATATTTTTGCCACACTTAGTGTAAGGTATACCTTACCTTTTTTTAGTTATAACTCTAGCAATATTATCATGAACACTTTTTTTCTTAAAACATGTGAAACCTGCTTTGCACAATCAAGAATCAGAATTCTGATTGATTCATTTGGAAACAGGTTCATTATTACACTTTCATTTAATTACAGTAAAAGCATAGGAAATGCATCTTATAAACAAGAAACGTTCTTGTTTATAACTAGAAAAACAAATAAAGCAAATAAAGCATTTTTTAAAGCTCATGCTCAAGTATATTATCAAATTATTTCATTATTAAAACAAACAAACTTGTGGCAAAATCAATATTAATTATTGAAACCAACATAGACAGAAATCATTATTCAATTTTGATTAGATTCGTAAATAATTTGCTTCTATTATTATTTATATATAATTATTAATATTAAGAGTTGATACATTAATACAGTACAATCTAAGAGTTATGGTATAAAATTATTACCAGTTACATGAATCATAATGCATGTAACTGGGAGGGTGAGTTCTAGCGATTAATTATGATGGTATTTAAAAATATCTAAAAAATACAATTCCAATTAGAATGGATAAAAATATAATTGTACAAATTGAAAGTAAAAAATCTGAAATTAAGTTATTTTTGTTCTTAAAATTTTTTATCCAAATCATTCCTTTTTTACTCGTTTATTAATTTAAACTGTAAAAAAATCTATGCAAGGTTTTTTTCTCTCTCAGCTATTAAATTAAAATAAAAATTGTTTCATTAAAAAATTTCTAGAGTCTAATATAATTAAGGTTATTTTAAATGTATACATCATTAAGAATAAAATTTAGATATATATTGAGTACATAAAAAAAATGTTTGTCTAAAAAACATTTTGTATTATTTTTTATTTTCTAATGATAATAGGTATTGAAATATTGAAATTAAAAAATTGTATGTATTCTGTGATGAATTTCGAGATATGTCGTTTTTAAAGAAGTTTTCGTTAAAGCTCATAGTTTTCGAGAAAATAATGCAATAACAGTTTTATTTGTTTGACATGTACATAATTTGGACATAATATAGTCATTATATTATTACAAAAATTTTTAAGGTCTAAAAATGACAGTAATTAATTCAAGTTTAAATATCAAGGGTACTTTTGTTTAAACAATAAGGTCTTGTACAGAAAAACTCTAAGGCAATAAACAATCGTTTTGAAAGCATAATTGATTTGATTGAGATGAACATTTACTGCCACCATTAAAAGAAATGACCTACAAATTATAGGAATAGTTTCTGTGCAAATTTTCCTGAGATAATTTTAAAGATAAAAGATAAAGACATCCTTACAACTTAAATTGGTTAATAACTATCAAATTACAGACAATTGTTTGTATTTACTTTTTTTTTTAAAAAGTTTAACAATTAATGGTGATTTTTTCAGATTAAAATGGTCCATGACAGTAGTTATCAACAATTAAACCCATCTTCAGAAGGTGAAGGAGAAGGTGAAAGCGAAGATAGAGACATTAATCAGGATGAAACACCACTTGATTCTGGTGTTATAATTCATGTAGTTCCAGAAAGTGGAAAAACAAGATGGAATCATATCGAAGATTTAGATTCTTTTTTCACAAGGATGTATCATTATCATCAAAAACATGGATTCGCATGCATGATGCTTCAAGAAGTTTTTGAACTTGGACAGTTCATTTTTGTTATCACTTTTTCAGTATTTCTTTTCCATTGTATTGATTATTCTATATTATTCAAGTAAGTATACACCTGATAATTACATATTAATTTAAAATTATACTCCTAATTATTTTACTTTTTAGAGATAAAAAACCTGCAAACACTGAGAAAATATCCATTAGCGATGCCATACTCCCCTCTAAGGAATGTTTGGCTAGTATGGGCTTAATAACTTGGATTTCTATTGTGGTAGCCAGCATATTCTGGTTTCTTCGTGTAGTCAAAGTGTTATATCATTTTGTACAATATTGGGATATCAAATCATTTTTTAATATTGCATTGAAAATTAATGACGATGACTTAGACAATGTGACGTGGTATGAGGTCCAAAAAAGGGTTATTGAAGTTCAAAAAGAGCAAGAAATGTGCATTCATAAAAAAGAATTGACTGAACTTGATATTTATCATAGAATATTGAGATTTAAAAATTATACAGTTGCAATGATTAACAAGTCTCTTCTTCCTGTAAATTTGAATGTACCATTACTTGGAGACATTATATTCATGACACAAGGATTAAAATATAATCTGGAATTATTACTATTTTGTAAGTTGTTATAAGTAATATTATCTTTGCATAAATAATCTAAGTGCGATTTGAATATCAGTAATGTAAATTAAAATATGGTTTTGAGTATATTTTATGATAATATATAAATATAACTAATAATAACTATAAATTATTAAACGAGACTGTTGACTGTAATCTGTTCAAAATAATTGTTGTAGCAAATAATTAGCATTTTTAGCCAATATTTGTTGCAATAGATTTAATTGGGAATTTATTGTTAAGTCTAATACTATTATTATTCAGGGGGCCCATGGTCGCCATTTGAAAATAGTTGGCACTTACAAGAAGATTACAAAAAATTGAACAAACGACAAGAACTTGCAAAATCTTTATCGAAGTACATTTTGTGGATTGGAATTGCTAACTTTGTATTGTGTCCCTTAATATTTCTCTGGCAAATTCTCTACTCCTTTTTTAACTATGGCGAGGTAACTTTCACAATAGCCATTGCTAGCCTAAATTCAACCTTATATATCATTAGCACAAATTTTATATTCATTGTTTATTGTAGTTACTAAAGAGGGAACCTGGAGCTCTTGGAACACGTATGTGGTCATTATATGGAAAACTATACTTACGACATTTTAACGAATTAGATCATGAATTAAATGCAAGATTAAATCGTGCATACCGTCCAGCTTCAAAGTATATGAGTATGTTCACATCACCATTAGTAACGGTTATCGCAAAAAATATTGCCTTTATTTTTGGCAGCATTTTCGCTGTCTTTCTCATATTAACATTTTACGATGAAGATTTCTTAACAGTGGAGCATGTGTTTATGATAATGACAGTAAGTGGAAGTGTTGCAGCTATATGTAGATCTCTTGTACCTGATGAAAACCTTGTTTGGTGCCCTGAGAGCTTGTTAACGGCAGTTCTCGCACATACACATTATAGACCAGATAGCTGGCTAGGACAAGCGCATACACAGACAACGAGAACTCAAGTGGCTCAGCTATTTCAATATCGAGCTGTTTATTTACTTGAAGAATTAATGTCTCCTATCCTCACTCCCTACATTTTATGTTTTCATTTAAGGTACAAGGCTTTAGATATAGTTGATTTTTATCGAAATTTTACAATTGAAGTAACAGGTGTGGGTGACATATGCAGTTTTGCCCAAATGGATGTTAGAAAACATGGAAATCCTATGTGGCAAACACTACCGCAGAGTCCCTTTCATACAAATACTAAAAGACAAGATTTTGATGATATTGAGATCGATAAAATAACTAAGGAGTTTTCGTTATTTTCTAATCAATACACGCAAGCTGAAGATGGAAAAACGGAACTGTCTTTAATACATTTTACTTTAACCAATCCAGAATGGAAACCACCTAGTCATGCCGAAAATTTTGTTGCTGCTTTGCGAGATAGAGCTAAAAAGGAAGCTGCAGCTGTCCAAATAGAAAATAATCCGCTTTATGCAAGTTTGAGTAGTTTAACAAGTCTGGGTCCTGAGGTAAGAATTATATGATAATAATTAAAATTATTCTATATATTTCATTCTGAATTTATGTTTATATAAATAACAGGAGTCGAATGTTTAATATTTACCGACTTCGCATGTTATAAAAAAAATTATTTACAATTATAATTCCATGTTCTTATGCATTAGCAACACTGATTTTTTTTTAATGCCATTCTTGAGTACTTTGGCATTTTAATTTGATACTTAAGACAGTGATGTATTGGCATAACTTTTTCTATACATTGAATTTCAAATGATTTTCTACCAAACAATCGAAGTCGGTAAAGTTTCAGATCCATTAATCATTTAGAGATTAATCTATTTATATCTAGTTATATTATCTATATAAATAGTTCTTATGAATTATTGTCACTGTTATTTTGACTAATAAAAATATAATTTTTCAGTATAATGATATAGTATCAAATATTCTAAGAAGTCCAATAATAAATCAAGCTAGTATGCCAAATGCAAATTACAATTTTTTTAATTATACTCAGCAAGGTGCTGGGGTTTCATCACATATCTCTCCTAATGCACAAAATACATCTTCTATACGTGGTCCAGCTGCTATTCGACGCAATGTTAATAGAGCTGAAGGGCCATTATATGTTGATGAGAAAGGTCTATTGTACAGTTTGCAACAAGTTATGGGTGCAACTCACGCGTCATTAGATACATCAGCATTTGGCTCTGGGCATCATGAGGTGCAAACTACAAAATATACTGTACCACCAGAATTAACAGCAGTTGACATGTCTCTATCAACATTGTATCTACACGAAATTCATCATCGACAGGTAATGTGAGCTATAATATAAGTAATCAATACATAGAATTGTTCATCAAACCACTAAAGTTTCATTGTTCATTCAAAATGAAAAGTTTTTCGTTTTACTTTAAATGAATATAAAAATCTATTTCACTCATATTTACAACATAAGAACATCGATAATAATATTAATACACAATTTTATTATGATGTAGATTCATAAACAGGGTTATTCTGAGGTATCGAACCGCACTGTGTGTCCGAGAAATACATTGCAAGATCTGACTACATTACCCGAAGCAGGTCAAGAACGTGCACCTTTGCTTTCACATCCAGATTCTTCTATAAGAAGCAAAACTAATTCGTAACTGTTATTATATTTAATATCTTATATTAAGTATAAAAAAAGAGTGTTCAATTTATTGATGAATTTAATTTTTCATAATAAGATTTGTAATTTATGAATTATAACAAATATTAATAAATAAGTGGCTTTTTCAAGACAAAAAATTTGCCAGTGCAATACATTCGCTATTTCAGCAATGTAGACATCGAACAGTGAAACTTATTGAATGCCTTTCAAACGCAACAAAACCTTCAGCACTATAAACAGAATGGAATAAGGAGACAGTGCCAAATTCATTTTAATCGGAGATACTTCACATACTATAGGTGTGAAAGCACAGTTGAAAGATCCAATGAGAATGCATATAGCGCTACTTGTGTTAGTACAACTACTTGTTGCGATATTAATTATATTTATATAATATCATTTTTAACTAATGTTAATTTCATTACTTGTCACTGTTATTTTATTTTTTTTTTATTTTTATAGAGAAATAAAATTATTTTAACTACTGTGATTATAATTAACATGCGTCAAAATGTATAATTTATATAGTTACAAATTTCTACCCTCTGCTAAAAATTAAAAGAAATATTTTTATACGCAACTTCGCAATTAATACATTTTAATGTATTTCAAACATTCTATGGAAATAATAATATATATAATTCATATAATAGATATATGATTAGACGATGTTCAAGGTACGAGGGATCACGGTCCGGTTAAAATACGATCATATTTTACAACCTCGTGCCGACTGTATTAAAAAAAAATTTTACATTTGCGACTTTCTTCTGTCGGATAGTGTAGTTCTAATAAAATATTGTGTACTGTAAATATCAGTTTTTTGTCTATTCGTACTATTACCTATATTTTTGTTAGAGATACTTCCATTTGAGCTCATGTACAATTTAATTTTAATTCAAAACGTGTAAAAATCCAGTAGTTAATTAAAGACCCCATAAACATTGTATGAAAGCACAACGACGGCACGCAAGATGTCACGAGTAACGTCGCCGTACTCTGAAATATGACCTCGAAATGCTGGCATTGTGCGTTCGTGAAATGACAGCACGCGAGCAGTCGATATAACAACCGGCGATTGTTAGCTGATTTGCTATTCGCTACGGTCTAAAGTTATTAAAGCTATAAATGTGAGAAAAATATAAAAATTAAATATTAAATTAAATATTAATAACCCTCATTTCCAATTACAGGTTTGTTACTCCTTTACCTTAATCATTCAAGGAGTGATCGTCGTATTTAAGTTTATACATTTGAAACATGAAGTGGTTGATGACGATGGTCTTTATGACACGAGCAATTATTTGTATTATTTACTTCACTTTGTGCAGTTTCTAATTCCACCTAGAATTTTTTTAATACATTGACTTATTCACCATAACCATTTACATTACTCAAATAATATGAAAATGTACTTTTTTATATATTCATATTCAATTTAATAGCTCAGTTAACTTTTTATTCGTATTTTTTTTTTAAATCTCATTTTACAATCATACGCAAAAGTATTTTGTGGTATTAAAGAATTCGGAGAGGGGGAGTAAATAATCCGGCCTTTCATATTACATTGATTATTTTAATTTCAATGCTGATACATGTATCTACGCTGAAATGCTCGATACTACTAGTAGTCCAGTCACTATACGTTTTTTTGGAACAATCTGCCACCACTGAAATTTTTGCGCGAAGTTGTTCGGAAGCATGTAAGGATATAAAATACCATAAATGAAACAGCTAAAAAGTTGGGAAAATTGTTTAAACAAGGGTGTAAAGTTATGAAAACATGGTTTTTTAACTTTTGCGGAAAAACTATTAGTGCTAGCGAAAAAAAGTTTAGACACAAAATATAGATATTTTCAAAACCTATAAAATGAGCTATGTTATGTCAAATTCCAATAATTAGTTTAACAGCAAAGCGGCGTGAAAGCCGGATATTGTCCATTTTTATAATTGTCAAAACTAATGTAATTTTCGTCGTAGATGATTGTAACAAAGCACTTTGTAAAGGTATCCATGTTTGGAATAGCTGGTCAAAATTTCAACTTTAAATGTTTATTAGTTTGCTGTCAAATCTATTTGTTATATAAAAAGATCGTCTCGTAGACATTAATTTTCCCAGCTCACAGCTACGGTACAGTCTCAATTAGGTACTCATTTTACTCCTTAAGAGTTGTATTTTTATGTACAATTATGAACAAAATCTATTTAACAATTGTATTTGTTTAAAACAGGCACTCAAATTTAGGTGGGAAAAATTTACATGTTTAATAGATTTTCAACCTGAATTACTAAGAATATGAAGTCCCAAGGTAAGTAGATTAACTAATGGAATCTTTATAAACATTTATCGATAAAAAATATTCGACTAAGTTAATTAGAAATATAAATAAATTTTTTTTTTTTTAACAATCTGTTGTGACGGCAGTTATTAATATTAAGAGCTGATACTTTAGTATAGTATCAACAAAGAGTTAATGTTTAATGTTATGCATATAAATAAGTATTAATTTTATTATTTAATGGTGAAAGTTTAGATGGCGGCAATGTGTATGGTTTCTCGAAGCAAAATGCAAGCAAAGAAGTGGGGATGCGCATGCGCGCTGCTCACTATGAAGACGCACTAAAATCTATTGAGGTATTTTCAATCTACCAAGCAAGAAAAAAATAGCAATATCTTGGCTAATTATAAAGATATTTTGATCATTTTTTTTTAATTTAGGGTAGCTTAAAAAGTTATGCGCACATACGCGATAATTATAACAACTTTTTAATAATGTCAAACCGAAAATATAAACTTCTTTTTTGATTAGCATGATATGTTCATTTCAAATTACTTGATAAATCTCAGTGGTGGCAGATTGTTCCAAAAGCGGCCTGTTTTGAAGCTATAGTGACTGGACTATAGAACGTTTAGAGCACATTTTGCTGATGAAAATCCGACATTAAAAAATTGTAAATTTTATCCGAAATTTTATAATAACTGAAGTATGAATGAAATATAGTTAAATGTGAATATAAGTTATTACGATGTTTAAATTCGCGCTAACTATAGGAAAGCCCCAGAACTGATAAAAAACGAAAATATAGGTTTGTAAAATATTTTCTGAAATGGCTCTTCAAAAAGATGATTTAAAGAAAGTACATTGATTAAACATTTTTTACGCGTCGAACTAATGTATTTTAAAAATCAGCACTGTGCTTTTAGTTCACAAATTATCATTACCATTACACATTTGTTATGTTAACCGCTTCAACGAGAAAAATATTAGTCAAAAATTTATTCTCACTTTTCGTAAATTTTGTATTACTTTGGTAATTGTATTGCAGATTGCTTTTTATTTAAGAAACTAAAAATAGTCCGTTTTTTCACCACTGAAAATTTGTTATTTACACCTTCTTTAAATAACAACCTTTTTAATAAAAATTTATTATTTTTTTCACAAATTATTTCCTAAATAATTGCCTCTAGGGACCTTATCTTAAGATTCTGCTGCACGTCCGTAGTAGGACCCGATTGTTTACGATGTCTAGGTGCTGATAAAAGCTAAGCTATCGTGTTTAAGTGAATTGTCATAAAAGAAACTATTTAAAATTTTTTTAAAAATAGAGATCTTGATATGATTACGTATTTTATAACTTATTATTTATTTTTCAAATCTTTCGATAAAGACGAAATTTGAATGGTAAAAATCTGACTGTATTTGCTTTCACGATTTCACGAAAAATCTACAATGCAATCTACAATGCAAATCTACAATTATGAGATCGTTAAAAAATTATTGGTAAATGTTATCCGATTTTTTTCATTCAAATTTGGTCGGAATTCGCATTTTTAATAGATTATAAAACAGTTATCAAATTCTTTTCTTGCAATGTTTTAATGAAATAGTTATAACATATTTTTTATGATGCGGAGGGTCTAAATGTTGTCATAGGCCTGGACCAGCGTTGGATCGAGAATTATGTCAACACGGCGTATTTCGACCTCCCCCGTTGCAGCCTGCAAGTATAAAAACTTAAAAAAAATAAATATATCGGGTTATAGATATTAAATTGCCCTTTCAAACTATGTAAAAGTTTTAATTTGCCCGTTTTTAGTTTTTTTAGGAAAAATAAATTAATAGTTAAGACTTAGCTCAAACATCAATTAGCTGTATTTTTTTAATTAAACCTTTTTGGAAGATCCAATTAACGCGAAAAAATTGCCCTTAGGTCGATTTAATTTGCCCGCTATGAAAACACAACAAAAACTAATTAATTATTCTTTAAATTAATAATTTTATTGCTACGAAAAATTAACCTGCAATTTGACGATTCGTGCGCATATGCGGTGTTGCCAGTTCTCGAGTCTGCGCAGTAGCGCATTAGATTGTGGTGCACTCATTGACTTTGACTCTGTATAATCGCGCGCTATTTGAACAGTAGAGAAGAAAATATTGCATATTGTTTGTTATTTGCAGTTTTTCACATTTCAAATAAATAATTATTTTATGATTTAAATACTTGTTTTGTTACCAAAGCATTATTAACGGGTAATACTAACATTTTATATCTAAAAACAGCGTGAAAAACTCGTAATAACAAACAATGAAGCATCATCCGTTCGTGATACTATTGAAAGGGCGCGCGGTTGGGAGAGCAAATGAGCGCTCGATTATCGATCGATAATCGCTCATTGGTTAATATTGCTTTGACAAACTTGCTCCTCAGTTATAACCTTAATAAAATAAAATAATTAGATTAATTAATAATATCTATAAAGAGGATATTAGATAAATTCATTAAATTTAGATGCTTTTCAGAATACAATAGAATAAGACTATAAACAGTTGTAAAAACATGAAACTAAATTATATTATTTAACATAAAAATACCTTTTCAATAATAAAAATTTAATAATGATGAAAAATTACGTTATATTCGAGTAGAGGCAAATTTTTCGATGTAAAAATTGTGAAGACTTGCATACTGTTGTAACATGTTGCTTCGAATGTTAACATTAGAAGCAACATGTTATACAGACTTTTTAAATCATTGACTTTTTAAGTCATACACTTTATGTATTCCATGAAATGTAATACATTAAATTAAAATTCATACTAATCTAGATTAAATTAGAAACACATTTGAGACTATTTGCGAGTTATTTTATTTCTAAGAATGTGGCATATTGCTGAATCAAGTTTAACTGTTTATATAAAAAAAAAGAATTCCTGACAAATTCAGTACAAAAAAATTTACGATTTTACAAAAGCTAATGTAGAAGTAGTATTATCCATAATCGCAGGTTTCAATTGATAAATGAGTAATTATTATTAAAAATATTTTTTTCCAGATACTAAAGACTCAAATTGGACACGCCAATGTTATAATAACTGTTATGATCATGTGCGAACGTGTAAACTTTTTAAAATTTGAATAAATTAAAAATGATTTTACATAACAAGAGTTAAAAAAGTTATTATTATTATTTTACTATTAATAGTATTATAATATATTAATAAATAATGATTTATACCCCAATCGAGCGCTCATTTGCTCGCCCTACCGCGCGGCTTTTCAATAGTCTCACGAACGGATGATGCTACGTTCTTTGTTATTACGAGTTTTTCACGCTGTTTTTAGATATAAAATGTAGTATTACACGTTAATAATGCTTTGGTAACAAAACAAGTATTTAAATCATAAAATAATTATTTGTTTGAAATGTGAAAACTGCAAATAAAAAAACGGTATGCAATGTTTTTTTTCTCTACTGTTCAAATAGCGCGCGATTATACAGAGTCAATGAGTGCATCACAATCTAATGCACTACTGCGCAGACTCGAGAACTGGCAACACCGCATATGCGCACGAATCGTTCAAATTGCAGGTTAATTTTTCGTAGCAATAAAATTATTAATTTAAAGAATAATTAATTAGTTTTTGTTGTGTTTTCATAGCGGGCAAATTAAATAGACCTAAGGGCAATTTTTTCGCGTTAATTGGATATTCCAAAAAGGTTTAATTAAAAAAATACAGCTAATTGATGTTTGAGCTAAGTCTTAACTACTAATTTATTTTTCCTAAAAAACTAAAAACGGGCAAATTAAAATTTTTACATAGTTTGAAAGGGCAATTTAATATCTATAACCCGATATATTTACTTTTTTAAAATTTGTATACTTGCAGGCTTGAACGGGAGACAGCGTTGGGTTGAGAATTATGTCAACATGGCTTATTTTGGCTTACTCCTAGATTTTGGTAACTAGATGCATGTATATATGTTGATAGCCATCGCACCGATACGCCGATTTGCCGAAATCATGCATCTAGAACTGTTCATATTTCGTGGTTGAGCAGAAACTGTACACTACTGGAATACAAGGTTTGGCGACGTCTGCTACTGTGTGTTAGTATACGGTAAGCCTCGAAAAGGAAAATAAAACGTAATTTTAAATTAATTAATCTTAAAGTATTGATTCATAATTAAGTTTTTGAGTTAAACGTAATTTTGTGTAAATTAATCTTAAACTATTGATTAAAAATTACGTTTTATTTTCCTTTTCGAGGCTTACCGTATACCAACACAGTAGCAGATGTCGCCAAAACTTGTATTCCAGTAGTGTACATTTTCTGCTCAACCACGAAATATGAATAGTTCTAGATACATAATTTCGGCAAATCGGTGTATCGGTGCGATGCAGCGTTGGGTTTAGAATTATGTCAACATGGCGTCGATTTTGGCTTACTCCTAGATTTGATAGATATATGTTGAAAGCCATCGCACCGATGGAACTAGATGCATGTATATATGTTGAAAGCCATCGCCGATTTGCCGAAATTATGTATCTAGAACTATTCATATTTCGTGGTTGAGCAGAAACTGTACACTACTGGAATACAAGTTTTGGCGACGTCTGCTACTGTGTTCGTATACGAAAAGGAAAATAAAACGTAATTTCGAGTTACGATTAATCTTAAAGTACTGATTAGCAGACTTGTAAAAGTTTGACAAGTCGTGTCAATGGATATGCTTTAAAAGATATCTTAGAAAATTTTTGCGCTGTGAATTCTGTTGGTTAGTTTTGTTTTGTAGCGTTTAATTATGGTGTTTAAAATTGATTTTCATTATTGAAGTGCAAGAAAAAATAAATCGACTCAAGAATTTAGATGATTTAAAGCATTGCTACGAGTTGGTAGATAAAATTCAATTTTTTTTAGAAGAGAGTAAATCATCTAAATTATGCACTTCAAATGAAAATCAATTTTAAACACCATAATTAAACGCTACAAAACAAAACTAACCAACAGAATTCACAGCGCAAACATTTTCTAAGATGTCTTTTAAAGCATATCCATTGACACGAGTTGTCAAATGTTTTGTTTATTGTTCGTACAAGTCTGCTAATCAGTACTTTCAGATTAATCGTAACTCGAAATTACGTTTTATTTTCCTTTTCGTATACGAACACAGTAGCAGACATCGCCAAAACTTGTATTCCAGTAGTGTACAGTTTCTGCTCAACCACGAAATATGAATAGTTCTAGATACATAATTTCGGCAAATCGGCGATGGCTTTCAACATATATACATGCATCTAGTTCCATCGGTGCGATGGCTTTCAACATATATATATCAAATCTAGGAGTAAGCCAAAATCGACGCCATGTTGACATAATTCTAAACCCAACGCTGGTGCGATGGCTTTCAACATATACACATGCATCTAGTTCCAAATCTAGGAGTAAGCCAAAATATACGCCATGTTTACATAATTCTCGACCCAACGCTGGACGGGGGAGGTGCGTAATGCCCGTATTTCGAAGTCATTTTTCGTAGTACCGCGACGTCACGCGTGCCATCTTGCGTGCCGTCATTTGCTTTCATTCTGATAACATAATGTTTATGGGGATTTTTAAATAGCGAAACTTATTGACTTGTGATCGGAAAATAGAGAATGATTTATTTATTATTTCAACTACAGATACTAAATATTTTCAGTCCATAGCTAGAGAAATCGAGATAAATATTAAATGTTTTCGATGGCGGTTTTTCATTGAACAATAATTTTACCCTATAAAAATAAAAATATTTCAAGTTATATTTCAAAAGCCGTCAATTTGATTGAACTGCCTTAAAATAAATAAGGAAGAGCAAATTAAAAGAAGAATATGAAGTGGTGGAGCAATTTGAAAGCCATCGAATAGTATTTTTGCTTTTGTAAATAAGTAAATCGTTAGGTTGGTTTAATCAAGAGGGATATAGTACTATTTCAGTATGCTGTCAAATTACACTTATATGTAGATACAGTTTCAAAAACACGTGCAGCAAACTGTTCGCATTAGCGTTTCGAATGCAGAAATTGTAATTTATAGTTAAATGAAAATTTTAATTATCTCGCGTACATTTAAAACATAAATAATTCTAACCTTTTTGTTGACAAACTTATTTTTTTAGTTTAGAGTATGTTTAACGTAACGAGCACTACATTAATGAATTTTGTGCATATTTTTTCTTAAGACTATTGAATTGGTGAATAAGAATAAACTACACAATGAGTGATGAAAGTAGCGGCAGTGACTTTGATGACGATGACGATCCTGATAAAATTCAGGTTCCTGGTAAGTTTTTTAAATTGATTATTAAAAGATTTATAAATAAATAATTATATTAAATAATTAAATAATTATATTAATAGGAGGTGGTAAGGATCTTGCTACTGCAGCAGCGATTGCATTGAAAAAAGATGAAAAATCGAATAGCCTATCTATGTACAGTAATGTTAATTTACTATATAGAGAAAAAATAAATATTGTTATGGGTAACGACATTAAAGTTACTTATAATCCAATCTGTCAAAATAGTATAATGCAAACAAATAGCTTTATAAGTAATAGTCATTTAAATCAAGCCAACATAAGCAACAAATTTATTGGAGTTAGTAAACCTTTAGAATATCGACCAGAAATAATGGAAATACCAAGTTCTTATTCAACTGCAATTTTACAAGGTAAACATATTTTCTATATAGATTTTCTCTACAATTATGAAATTGTAATTTTTATTGATAAAACATTTAAAATTTACTGTTTTAAAGGTTATTTAATATTGATTCAATTATTTTATTGTACACGAAATAAAGTAAAACTCATATCTTATTATCCACATAGAAAAAGTATTTTTAGATTTTAGGCATAACACTTTCTTATCTTCTACAATAATAGACTAGTATTAGCTGAAAATAAAGAATAGTTTGATAGTTTCATATAAGTTTAACAAAATATATTTATTAATAATAGAAACAATTGTAATGTAATATTAGATAAACTATAGTTCTATCATGAAAAATTCTGAATAAAAAATGTATTTAACCTCCAAATGAGAAATTTGAGACAGTTATAAATGGGTGTGAAGTTCTGTTTTAAGTATAAATTAGATAATTTGAAATGAATAATAAATAGTATATTTCAATACTCTTAAAAAAAAGTTCAGTATTGATAAATATAATCAAATGTAGCTTTAATTTGTATATTTCTGGTGAATTATATAAAATAATTATTTATATAACACACTGATTTCACATGTCATGTATATTTATCACAATTCAGCTAAAACTTCATGTACTTCCTTATTTTATATCACACAAAATTAGACAACAATATTTAAGCAGAGATAATTGATATAAGTTTTATTAATAACCTTTATATATATATATATATATATATATATATTATCTAGTAGATTTCATGTTAAATTTCAGTAATAAATGTTATATTAATAAAATGTTTGTACTTACGAAATTTTTCTCTCAAATATTATTTCTTCAAAGTACTTTGTCTTTTTTTACCTTCTAACTTATTTGAAGGTAACATTCAAATGAAGAATTGTGTGAAATATGAGCGTGTGAATTTAATACGATTTCTGACACTCGCTGTGGTTATTATTATAAGAAAAAAAAGTATTTCAAGAATGTCGTCGATACCATTCTGATTATTAATAGTATTATTAATGTTATAATTTTAGATGATATATTTATTTAAAGATATATATATATATATGTATATATGTAGATAATAGTGCTGTTCAAAGAAATACAATATAGAGTTTGAATAGTAGCATGAATGATGTACTTTCGGCAAATAGCTCTCTGCTACTTTTGGTCCTTGTGGCTGCAGTCCAATCTTTTTGAACTCTTGGATACTGTCATATGCCCAGGTAGCCAACGACATTGGTGGTAGTGGGAGAAGCAGTAAATGGGATCTTTGTATACCATTCCTATCCTCAATGATAATCTTGTGTGTATTTTAGTCTATTCATCCGCACTTGTTAGACATGCTCCTCAGTTTTAATTTTGATACAGACTTCGTGAGCATATCTGCTGCTTGTTCATTTATAGAGCAGTATTCATATTTTATAC
The DNA here is from genome assembly GCA_018906985.1 of Apocrypta bakeri. Classification (NCBI taxonomy): domain Eukaryota; kingdom Metazoa; phylum Arthropoda; class Insecta; order Hymenoptera; family Pteromalidae; genus Apocrypta; species Apocrypta bakeri. The sequence continues at coordinate 2,032,947 of JACCIA010000021.1, forward strand.
AGCTTAGGTTGTGTAAATGTTTAACAAAATGGAATTTTGTATCCACATATTTCGTCCAGTTGCTGAATGTATTGTTGCTTACAATCTTAAAACAACTTTGTGTCTTCTTCTATTGTAACGTTTGGTGGTGTCCTTCCGAAGTCTCGAATCAAATGTTGTATCCATGTAGCATCTTGTGAGGCCACAGCGAGAGCAATATACTCTCTGCCTACATAGATTTAATCTGATTCTGCTGATAATGCCATCGATATACTTTGACTGTTTTAAATAATAATTCCCATCCTGATCCTTGCGTATCTCTATGCCGAAGTAACTTTAATTTCGGTCTCGTTCTTCGAAGCTATTAGGAAATTATCAACATATACAATCAGATATATGTAGCTGTTTTGGCTTCTCTTCATGTACAAGCAGGTATCAGCCTTGCTTTGCACGAATCCGCAATTGTTTCACGGTGCTGTTTGATTGAGTGTACCAAATTTTTGCCGCATTTTTGCAAAATACCCTTCCTTAAGCGACACACGTGCTGTCCTCTATAACCGCCTGTGTAGCATTCAGGTAGTTGCATATAAATTGTTTCTTGAAGATTGCCGTTCAGAAAATCGGTCTTCGCATCGAAATGCTTTATTGTCATATTTTTATTGCTTGCAACGGCTAGGACAGTTCTGAACGTGGTTTGTCGCCCGACGGTAGCAAAGACTTTGTCGTAATCCACTCCGAATTTTTGTGATAAACCTTTTGTGACGAGCTTAGCTTAATAACGTTCGATCTTGCCTTCTGCATTTTTATTCACTTTGCAAACCATTTGCATGCGACTATATTTGCACCTTTTCATTTAGATACAATCTGCCATGTGCCGTTTTCTTTATTAATGACTCGATCTCGTCTTGCATTGCTTTTTTGCCATTACTTTTTTGCATCACTTGATGAGGCTTATTTCACTGTAATTGGTTCGTCAACTGTTTTTCTGGCGAGCTTACTGGTAGCCATGTATATGTCGGGCGGAACGCCCTTGTTGATACAACCGGATCGCTTGCATTGCACTTTTCATTATGTGCATTTTCTCTGCTGTCCGAACTTACGGATTCGTATTCATCCGTGGTAGAGTCACTAATATCTGGTAGTTGATGTGCGTTCTTTTGAAGATATCCATTGATGTGCTTTCACCAATAACGTAGACGAGAGAACTCATTTCTTGTATTTTGTCAATAAAGGTAGCGTCGCAGCTAATTTTAACTCGCTGTGTGTTTGTATCTCGGAATCGAAAAGCTTTTGATTCTTCAGAATATCCTATGAATGTCAGCGCTTCTGCTTTATTGTCGAACTTTCTCCACTGATGATCGTGGATGTGCCTATAATAATATAAGCCTTACTACCAAGTATGTGGAGATTTGATAAATCAGGATTTCTCGATATCCATAGTTTGAGTCCAGTCAGTAGTACAGTAGTCCAGTCACTATAAGCTTTTTTTGGAACAATCTGCCACCACTGAAATTTTTGCACGAAATTGTTCGGAAGCATGTAAGGATATAAAATAACAAAAATGAAACAGTTAAACAGTTAGAAAATTGTTTAAACTATGATGTAAAGTTACGAAAATATGGGTTTTTTACTCTCGCGGAGAAACTATTAGTGGTAGAGAAAAAAAGTTTAGACAAAAAATATAGATATTTTGAAAACCTATAAAGTGAGCTATGTTATGTCAAATTCCAATAATTAGTTTAACATTAAAGTGACATGAATGTTGGATATTGGCCATTAATACAATAGTCAATAACTATTGTTATTTTTATCGAAGATCATTGAAACAAAGCATTATTAAATGTATCCATACTTACAATAGATGATAAAAATTGTAACTTTAAATCTTTATCAATTTATTGTCAAATCTAATTGTTATTAAAAAAGACCGTCTCGTAGACATTACTTTTCCCAGCTTATAGCTATGGTACAGTATCAATTAAGTACTGATTTTGCTCCTTGAGAGTTGTATGTTTATGTACATTGTACATATGTTAACAAAATCAGTTTAACAATTTAATTTGTTTAAAAAAGGTTCCGAAATTGAGGTCCGTAAGATTGACTTGTTTAATTCATTTGCGTCCTGAAATTCTGAGAACTTGTAATGTAATCCCAAGGTTAGTAGGCTAATTAGTGGAATCTTCATAAACATTTGTCCATCAAAAATATTAGTCTAAGTTAATTAGACATAGAAAAAAAATTTTTTTAAACAATTTGCTGTTAAGTCAATTATTTATATTAAGAGTTGATACTTTAGGATAATATCTACAAAGAGTTAATGTTTAATATTATGCATATAATTAAGTATTAATATTATTATTTAATAGTAAAAATGTAGATGTCGGCAATGTGTGTTGTTTCTCGAAGCAAAATGCAAGCAAAAAGTGGGGATGCGCGTTCGCGTTACTCACTACGAAGACGAATCGGAATCTAATAGAGCATTTTCAATCTGCAAAGGGTGAACTAAATATGAATATCTTGGCCAATTAAAAAAGGTATATAGATATTTTTTTTTTAATTCAAGGTAGTCTAAAAATTTATGAGCATCTACGCTAGAACTGTAAAAACTCGATAATTATATCGACCTGAAAATTTAAACGATTTATTGGACTATTTATTGCTATTTAACATAACGTAGCTCACTTTATAGGTTTTCAAAATATCTATATTTTGTGTCCAAACTTTTTTTCGCTACCACTAATAGTTTCTCCGCAAGAGTAAAAAAAAACATATTTTCGTAACTTTACATCATAGTTTAAACAATTTTCCCAACTGTTTAGCTGTTTCATTTTTGTTATTTTATATCCTTACATGCTTCCGAACAATTTCGTGCAAAAATTTCAGTGGTGGCAGATTGTTCCAAAAAAAAACTTGTAGTGACTGGACTACTGTAGCTTTCTAAAGATAGGGACCCTGGCATTCTGGTGACTAGCGGTCTGGGCAATCGAGGTTTTTACTGTGGACATATAGCGTTCATAGGGAAGGTAGTTTTTGTTTTATAAAACTCCATGACTCATTTTAGAAATGGGATTCTTATGCAGATTTATATACACCTTGAAACTATTGATATATTGTAGCTTCATTGTTTAGTAGAAACAAAGGTCAATATGTTAGATAGTTCATTAGCGGTATTAACGTAAATTCGCCTGCACAACTAACAGCTTTCAAAGGTTCATAAATGTAACACTATTGTACTTTATGGGTAAATTAAATGAAATTGAAACTCAGAATACTTTAAGTGAAAAAATTAATTCTCAACTGATAGTATCAAAGGACGTCTTTGAACATTTGGACGATAAGTCAAAAAGCTAATGGCTACACTGAAAATTAGAGATTCAAAATACGTTGGAATGAATTTTCTATATATGAAATAATGAATAAATATACTATAAATACATGAGTGTTGCAAATGTTGATCTTTTTTATAAACACAACTTTCAAGCAATATGTTTCAGTACATTCTGTAACAAATTCGAGTCATCCACTATTGTAAAGTAATACCATTAAGAGAACCTCTCTCGCAAACTTCAGATTTATTACAACGATTAAGAATTAGCTTTCGTAATAATAAAAACTAGCCTATTAACATATTTAAGTGTAAATTAAATTTTAACAAAATGTTATGTATATATTTATAAATACTATTTAATTAAACACATTTTTTCAGGGAAGGGAATACCAAATGCATGGATTAAATCTGATGCCAATGAAAGAGATAGGAGTATAATTCCAGAAGAAGAAGATGTAGACGATGAAGAAATGCGTGTAGCTGAAACTTATGCTGACTATATGCCAACTAAACGTAAAGAATACATCATTCATAACATACAGTTAATAAAAAAATAGCATTTGAGTAATTTTAAAGTACAATTTTTTATAAGTGAACACGGGTATTGTTGTTATTGATCAAAAGTTCTTTTGATCAATAGGTTAACATTTCTATCCATTATCTCTCTTAATTAGTGTATGAAAAATATTTTTTTTTAATAAAACTCACTTGAAATCTTGATAAAAAATTTTATATATTTTCGATACACTAGTTGCTCTGCTTTAAAAATAGAATAGGCTTAAAATATTTATGTTTTTATTATATTTTAATAATATTTTGAATTCCTTTATATTTCTAAACAATAAGGTTGTTTGCGATCAGAAGCTTTTCTATACTTTCATAGAGTATTAATTAAATAGAACTTTTTTAAAATAGATGGCCTAACAAAGGCAAACATTGTTTAGGTATAATTTAATTACAGACATTAAAATTTTTTGGTAAAATATGTTTTAAACAGTATATTAAATGCGAAAACAATAATTTTATTAAATTATACGTACCGTAGTATGTGCAGGAATCATTTGTATTAGAATCAAATCAAAGTTAGTGAACTAGCATTCACATTATGAAGATCAATGTAAATATACTTTTTCAGTAAAACTTGGACGCAAACATCCTGACCCTGTTGTCGAAACTGCTTCTCTGTCGAGTGTTGAACCAATGGATGTTTGGTACAAGGTCTCTATACCTGATGAGACTATTCGTTCCGGTGCTTTATCTGCACTTCAACTTGAATCAATAACTTATGCTTCGCAACAACACGAACATTTATTACCAGATGGTTCAAGAGCTGGATTTTTGATAGGTGATGGTGCTGGTGTTGGCAAAGGACGAACCATAGCGGGAATTATATTTGAAAATTATTTAAAAGGTAGAAAACGAGCTATTTGGATATCTGTATCTAATGATTTGAAATACGATGCTGAACGCGATCTAAAGGATATTGGGGCGTCAAAAATTCAGGTATATTTATTATTTTCTTGTTTAAAAATAAGTAATTATTAATTAAATTGAAGTATTAGTCATTTACTATTATTTACTAAAATAAAAAATAACCAAATTTAGATTATATAATTTGTCTAATATAAGTAATTTGGGAATTTCGTATTTTTGTTTATTAAATTTGTGAATTATTACATTTCTTTTGGTAATGTATTCCTCGCTGGTGATTCGTAGCAGTATACAATCGATAGTGAGAGTTTGCCGTATATTTTATTTTTAAAATTTTATATTCAAACTTATTTTATATACGTTGTGAAGAACGTCTTTTTCTTGTGTGAATGTGCTCGTTTATGGAAATAGGCTAATTCAAAAGGAGATAGTAGGTAGAGCAGGTAAAGGTAGAACGAATAGAACTTTTAATGTACAAATGAAATAATTATTTTATAAATAATATAGTTGAAATATTTTGTTATTCAATATTTATTATATAAGCCGACCTTATGCCTTACCTTATAGTCGATGGGGTAATCGTGCGATCCATACTAAAAGAAGAAGTTTAGTTTAGGCTAATGTAGTCAAACGACGTTTGTCGCGTATGTTGGGGAAATTAACTGTTAAAAACATGTTATAAAAAGAGAATTTTGAAAATTGTACAGCTGTGTCGTATTGATTTTCATTAACTAAACCTCGGTCAGTTAATATAAAATGATAGGTTACCAGGATTCCTCCGCCCAACAATGCAAAAAAATCACTAGTCCAAAACCCGAAATAAATAAATGGAATTTATTACGACAATAGTTCATTGACGGATCTACATCGATTATCTCTTTAAACCGTTAGTATTCACATATATTTATATAATGATATTAATGAGCCCGCGGTTATCGTATTATAAGTATTGATTTATGTTATTATCTGTATAATTAATGTTATATACATGAATGATCGCATACATTTTTATGAATGTTATTTTATAAATAATTTTCTCCTATAGGTTCACGCGCTGAACAAATTCAAGTATATAAAAATATCATCAGCAGTTAACGGTAATGTTAAGAAAGGAGTTATATTTAGCACATATTCAGCTCTTATAGGAGAATCATCTCAAAATAGAGGAAAGTACAAAAGTCGCCTCAAACAGTTATTACAGTGGTGTGGTCAAGACTTTGATGGCATTATCGTTTTCGATGAATGTCATCGAGCAAAAAATCTTTGCCCATCTGGCAGTTCTAAGCCAACTAAAACAGGTGAATAAAGTCAAAATAAAAGATTCTAATTATTATACAAGAATACGATCTTAATATTGATTTTATTGTATAATTTTATCAAAGGATTGACGGTACTGGAACTTCAAAGGCAATTACCAAAAGCTCGAGTAATATATGCTAGCGCCACTGGGGCTTCTGAACCAAAAAATATGGCTTATATGGTTCGTCTTGGTATATGGGGTAAAGGCACGCCATTTCCAGAGTTCAACGATTTTATTACGTCTGTTGAAAAACGTGGTGTCGGTGCAATGGAAATTGTCGCTATGGATATGAAACTACGAGGCATGTACATTGCAAGACAACTTAGTTTTCACGGAGTAACGTTTAAAATTGAGGAGGTGTCACTTTCAAATGATTTTATTGCAGTATATGACGATGCAGTGAAGTTGGCAAGTAGAATAATTTCTTTACTCTAAACGTGTAACTAGTTGCAGGTCCAAAAAGCCCTTTTACAAAGTACAGTAGGCGTTCCATTGCTTGCCAGCTTTTGGGGATATACGAGAGGAAATTTCTTGGAACTGGCCAGGATGAAAACGACCTCACTTTTCTACCTGCTCAGTACAAAAATGTATACCATGTGTCCACAGTCAAACACTCGATACGACTTGTATATATGGAAAAAATTTTGGCTGTGAAAAATCATTATGAAAAAAATGGAGATTTTTTCTAAAATTTTACAACTCATAATGAGGGTCGAGACCTAAAGAAACAATCAAATCCCTTACTAATATAAAAAATATCTTACGAATATATCATTAGAATTATTGCAAAATAGATATTTAAGAAACGTGCTAAAATCTACGAAAAATATTGATTACAACAAAGTTTGAGCGAAAAAAATCGGATAAAATTAACGTATATTTATTGAAAATTTGAAGAATTTTATGGTTGATTTTAAATGCGATAGGTAACGCAAATTTGGTCCGATTACAACCATTCAAATTTCGATTTGATCAGTAAATTGTACGAAATACGGAAATTATGATAAAATATAAATAATTCAAAAGTTTGTAATCCTGAAAATTGTTGAAGAAAGCTTACTTTTATGACGGGTGATAGTAGTAATACGGTAGTCGGACTTTGTCTAAGGGTATTATAAAAAAATTTGACCGTACTAGAGTCCCAGAATGGAACAATTTTATAACGAACAATTTATAATAAATAGATAATATAAATTATAGATCAATATTGTTCCTTTAAAAACAGTAATATTTACAGAATTTGAATGGTAATAATCGGACCATTTTTTAGTTTCCTAAATTATGGAAAATCTACTACATAATTATCAGAATGTTTAACAATTTTAGGTAAATTTGATCCGATTTTTCTCATTCAAACTTTGTTATAATCAGTATTTTCCATAGATACTAACGGTATAAATTTGGAATGGGTTTAATGATATTTCAATAATGTTAATTTTTTTGCCAGCAGGGGGTCTAAACGTTGTCTTAGATTTTGATCCTCATTACGAGTTGTAAAATTTTAGTAAATGCCTGCAATTTTTTCTCAGTGACAATTCACGGGGAAAATTTTTTCCACGTACACAAGTCGTATCGAGTGTTTCACCGTGGACACACGGTATATATATGCTCGGTCCCAACAAACATGTACTACACTGTTGTCCACGCACAGTAGTGGAGAGACACGCATTAGTGTGTGTAAGCGTCAGTGTGTAGAGGAATAGGCTCATCTGGCAAGCAACGTAAGGTCGAGCAATCTAGCGCGAACTGTAATGTGTAAAAAGAAAGTTCCAACCCTCAGTTCTTATTATCAGTACACAATATTTCATGGCTTATTGGTTTCTTCCGTAAAACAAATTAACATCTAATAAAGACAGACTGACAATTAATAAGCATGTAGCTTCTTCTAAACAAAATTCGTATGATCACATTTAATGTATTGTAATTTTCTGGTAAATGTAAATTAGAACTATATTATCAAATATATCGGTACATCACACCTCTAATTCTATAAGGTTGTCAAACATCTCCCTTCCGCCTTTTTGTCTTTTGAATTTCACAGTTATGTACAAAGCCCTACGGAGTTCATATCTGGCAATACTATACACTATTTTAAAGGTCTTGACATAATCTACAAAACGATGCTATGCATGATTAGTTTGGATATTCCATTGAACAATTATAGACGTGTAAACATGGAGTTCACTAACGCCGAAATTCGCGCTATTTTAAAGTTTTCCTTCGTTAAAGGCAAATCCGCTAGAGAAATGTTCCGTGAGATTAATACTGTTTTGGGGGATGGTATTCTATCACTTCGAACCGTGGAGGAATGGTTTCGACGATTCAGAGCCGGTGAAAACGACACCATGGATAAGCCTGCCGGCGGAAGAACTGTGACGATGAATACTGATCAAATCCTAGAAAAAATTAAGCTAGACCAGCATGTAGCATCTCGTGACATCGCCCAGGAGATGGGAGTTAGTCACCAAACCATTTTAAGCCTTCTGCAGAAGGCTGGATACAAGAAAAAGCTTGAAACAAGGGCAGCGTGAGGTCCATAGATCCGCCGACACGCCAGTACCAGAGATGAGGAGACAGATCGTCGAGGCAATGTTAAAAATGTATCACATACGACAATATAAACCGAAAATGGCAGGTGGTAAATCGTTCCAAACAGTGGCCAAACCGGGATTGACGGTCAGGAAGGTTTTGCTGTGTATTTGGTGGGATTGAAAGGGAATCATCCACTATGAGCTGTTCCCATTTGTCCAGACGCTTAATTCTACCATCTACTACGAACAACTGGATAGCTTGAAGCAGGTGATCGACCAGAATCGTCCAGAATTGGCCAACAGGAAGGGTGTAGTATTTCACCAGGACAACGCCAGACTACACACTTCGTTGATGACTCGTCAGAAGCTACGGGAGCTTGGATGGGAGGTTTTATTACATCCATCATGTAGCCCGGACATAGCGCCAAGTGATTACCACCTGTTCCAGTCCATGGCGAACGCCCTTGGTGGTGTAAAGTTGAACGCAAAAGAGGCTTGTGAAAAGTGGCTGTCCGAGTTCTTCGCAGAAAAGGAGGGGGACTTCTACGAGGGGGGTATTATGGATTTGCCCGCTAGATGGCAACAGATTAGAACAAAACGGCGCATATTTTAACTAAATCCGATCACTGTAACACTTTTTATAACGCATTGAATACAGAGCAAAAAAGCGGAAGGGAAATATTTGACAACCTTATATATAACTACTGGGAAAACGCTGACAAGAAAGACAGAGATAGAAGAAAAGAGAAAGCGGATACTTTTAAACGCGTTCTTTGGCAAGGAATCACAAGGGCAGCGGAGGTCCATAGATTCGCCGACACGCCACTACCAGAGATGAGGAGACAGATCGACGATGCAATGTTAAAAATGCGTTATGGATTCGATCATGATACTGCCGTAAGGTAAACAGTCGAATTATGCGCATCTACCAACGTGCCCCAACTTCTCTGTCAATTCGGGTCACTGCTCCCTTCTATAACCCATAGCAAACACATTCAGCGGAGGGGAACTCGCTTGTATTCATATTAAGGGGGGATCCTCAATTAGGCGGCTCAAAAAATCGATTTTTTTTTTTACTTAAATCTACTCTAAAAGTATTCAAGAATATGTCCCCAAAGTTTTAGAGGCCAATTTCAAATATTTTCGGAAATAGAACAGTTTTAGTGGCCGAGCGTCGAGCGGTCGCGAGCGGCTCGGGCATACTCGAGAGCGCGCGCTCCGCCCCTCGCCGTAATCTTTTGTATTTTTCTACCTGGGAAGATGCAACGGGCCCTTCAAAGAATTAGTCTACATTCAAATAATGGCCTATATTAAGAGATAGTGGGGACAATAACTGTATATAGACAGCTGCTTAGAGCATTGGCTTTTAGTTTCATTTTAGATTTCACCAAGAGCAGATCAAAATGCAAAATTATCCTAAAGGTGACCGTTCGTTGACGGAATTTCAGACACGAGCCGGAGCAAGATAAAGTTAGCGACAGCGAGCTCCAGTGACGTCGTGATTAACTCTGCGCACTGCTACCGGATCATTGAATTTGTTTCCGTGTTTCTTGCTTTATCCGAAATTGCAATTTGCAGAACGTGCAAACAAACTTTAAAATTTGACTCGGTTTTAAAGTTATAAATCAGTGCAAGTGTGGTAGTCGTGAAATTCAATCAGGGCTGTTAATTAGCATCGGCTACGAAATAAATAGAAGAATTGTTTTTGTTATGCGGGTTCATGATATCGGGCGTGAAGGAATAAATTTATTCTGCGGCCTAATGGACATTTCTACAGGCTTAGCAAAATCGACGTACAAAAGAATCGTTGAACAATTGTACATAGCATCGAAGACAATGTTTGAAAACACCTGTGAGAAATCTGTAAACGAAGAAAAAGAAAAGAACATTGAACAAGAAAGACCAGCGAATTATTTAAAAGTTTCGGGCGATGGATCCTGGAAAAAGCGAGGCTACACGTCTTTATACGGCGTAACATCGCTAATCGGATACTACAGTGGCAAAGTGATCGATCTCGTCGTGAAAAGTGGCTATTGTCATTCGTGCTCTTTACATCAAAATACGTTGGACGAAGACGCATTTGAGGAGTGGTATAAGAATCATAAAGACTCATGCTCTTCAAATCATGCAGGTTCAACAGGGAAGATGGAGATGGATTCAATAATGCAAATGTTTATGAGATCTGTCGAGCGATTTGGTGTTATGTACAGCATCTACATAGGCGATGGCGACTCCAAAACGTTTTGTGGCATATTGAAAAGCAACCCCTACGGCGACGAGTGCATAGTGACTAAGAACGAGTGTGTTTATTCGTAGAAATATAGATTCGGTAGAAGGAATAAAAAAGGCAATTATGGCAACCTTAGATCATTATTGCTCGACCGGTGAAAATCCTCGACATGAAAATTGTTCCAAGAATTGGTGTGAATGGCAAAAGGCTCGAGCAGCTAATAGCCTTGATACATTTATTCATCCGCCACGATTAATCGACGAAAAGGTCGAGACACACATACGGCCAATTTACGAGGAACTTTCTAATGACGATTTGCTGACGAGATGCTTAGGCGGCCACACACAAAATTCTAACGAGTCGTTTAATTCACTTGAATTCTGGCCAAAAAGTTGTGGACATTGCAGCATACCTGGCTACCGGATTGTTCAATGAAGGATTCTCAGCTGTACTGGAAATTATGCAGCTGCTTAATGTGACAATCGGCACGGAATGCAGGAATTTCGCTCGATGCGCCGACGCCGAAAGAGTAACGAGGAAAAGTCGCCGCGCATCGTTTTCGAGTAAAGAGGCTCGAAAAGCTCGTCGAATGGAAACTCTTCATCAAAATGTGTTTTTTGAAGAAGAGGAAGGGTTACTATATGGCCCAGGAATAGCTGACTAAGATATAATCACTGTAAGTATGAAAAAACTTCAATTTTTCGTGAGCGAAAACTTTAAAGCTTATTTTCTCGCCTTTTTGTTTTTTCAAATTTTCGTCCACTGTGGGGGTGAATAAAAGAAAACCGTTAATCCGATTTAAAAAAATGAAAAAGTTTTGAATTTAGTAGTAAATTATCTCGTCGATAAACTAAAAAAATTGCAGAAAAATATTGTTTAAATAATTGTTTATCCATATTAAAGTAATTTTTTTTTTTTGGAAAACATGGATTTTTTTCTTCAAACTACGAAAAAATATTCAATTTGACCATTTTCTCGAGATATTTTTAGTTCAACTACAAAAAAAACTTATAAAAAATAAATCTTTTTTTGTTCTATCTGTTTCAGATGCCTCGTTCGACCAGGGTCATCCCCACTGTTCTACAAGTGTAGTCTGCAGGCGCTCCCGCAATATTGCTATAACTATGAGAGTTTTTCATATTTTTTAATGAAAAAATTTTTTTCGAAAGCTTAATAGCAGTATAATAGGCCAAAAAAAATCGATTACAAAATTCATTTCTTTCCCTTCCTAAAAAATCGCCTAAAAACGCGTTTTTTGGCCGTCTAATTGAGGATCCTCCTTTAAGGACTCGGGTTCAAATCCCACTATTATAATAAATAACAATATTTATTTACAAAGAGCCTGACGAGAATCTCATAAGAAAATTTGATTTCAGCTCTTTAAAGAAATAAAGATTATTAAAGAATATAATTAATTACTAACTACTTAATTAGATAACAAAAATAGAGTCAATAAAATTATTTAAATACAAAAATAAATAAAAAAAAGAATATAAACCCTTTTTACACTAGGTATCTGGTACAATTCATATCAATAACAAAAAAAGGTGTATAAGTGTTCTTTAAATACAATATATATTTGCAAAATAAATGGAGAGCCCAATGCTGCTTGTGAAAGACTCTGAAAAATAGTTGTTATTATTAAAGTTAAAGTAAGTAGATTGCTTCTAGATGAATGCATTGTAAGTGCCTTGTACAGACGTTTTTCAATCTAAATAATAAATATAGCAGAAAAAAAATAAAAATTTTCATTTAATTTAAAATATTATACAACAAATTATAAATCCCAAATAGGGGCTCTAGCCATACAATGTATTCGGGCACGACGCTGTACAGAAAGAGAGAGAGAACCGGTTATACTTAACGTAGGCACAGTTATCAAAATCGAAAGCAGTATTAGTATACAATAGGGCAAGCGACGCGTAGCCCAACGCGTACGAAGAAGTCTATCGCCAACTTTGAGTGCAAGCGGTCCTTCGTTTTCTCTCGACTACTGCTTGCACACGTTCAGCACGAATCTACCGTGGACGGTCGAAACCCCAAGCCACGTCGAGCTACGAGCGATTACATCGATATCTGTAATTAGCGCCTTAGCTATACCGGTATTTGGGCGATCTTGCCCCATCTCTCTCTCTCTCTCTCTCTCTTTAGCTTAGTTCGTGCGCGGTGTGGCACTTCGCTCGCTTGCGAATATGTACGCTTATTTCTGGCTAATGCATTTCACTTTCCTATATACTGTGCAGTTTGACCTTACTACTGCCCCTGTTCCCTGCCGCCTCCGCAGTACCGTATTCATGCGGGAATATTATCTGAGCCAGATGGGCCGTGTCTTCTGCACGGCACGTACTTAGACTCTTTCTTTAAGTCCGAAAGACTATTAATAATCTAATATTGACAATATAAAGAAATTTTGTTATGTTTAATACGTTTTATACCAAATTTGGTTAGTAACCAAAATGCAATTGAAACTGGGTTACTATTTGCTTGCTAGGGTAATATGAAATATCTACCCGTCCTTCATAATTATACGAGCGATTTCCTCTTCTCTGGATCTGCTCATGGTGTTGGTGGAGATTGGTGAAACAAATTTACGGAGAAGTTGAGACACGATGGTAGATACGTATAGTTCGGTCGTGTACCGTATAGCGGGGACATAGTCCAATTCGCCACTTTTTTTTAACATTCCATCGGCGTCAATTTTCCATGCAAGTATATTCTATGAGTGGACATGCTGGAGAATGACGGTCAACATATCGTCATGATAGATATATAGTACATGTTTATTATATAAATATAGTTTTTTGAAATTGATGTTGCAGTGGGTGGAAGCTTTCCTACGATTTCAAGAAGCTGCAGATCTCTTTGACGCCGAGAATCGTATGAAAAAGACAATGTGGGGTCAATTTTGGTCGTCGCATCAACGATTTTTTAAATACATGTGCATTGCTGCAAAAGTTAAACATGCAGTAAGTATAGCCAGAGAAGCAGTAAAGTGTGGAAAATGTGTCGTTATAGGCTTGCAATCTACTGGCGAGGCTCGTACTTTAGATCAACTCGAAAAAGATGATGGAGAACTAAGTGATTTTGTATCTACTGCTAAGTATGTAAATATTTTTGCTTTCTTTTTATTGCTTAGAAAAAAGTTGAATTTTAAATTACGCAGTTTAATACAGTAGGCATTTTTGAGTACTTAGCAGATTTTAGAGAGGTCACGGGAGAGAAAGTTTTTAAGAAAAAAAAGAGATTTGTATTATTGGTTGTTTTGATTCCAAATCTCGTACCTCCACCATATCTGTTATGTAGATAAAAATATTTTAACGATCAGTTAATAATAATTCGTATTCGATCATAGTTTATGATGATCTGTTACAATAGCATTTGATAAAATGATAGGCATAGATAGATGGGAGAGAGTCAAAGCAACTCGTTGCCGATTTGCGTATACGGAGGGAGTCTGTTTAACTACAGGTATACAAAAATCATTTTTTTCCCCTTAAATATTTTCTAAAACTATCTAAAAATATGTTTCTGAAGTAACAAATGCTTATTTGAAATACGTTTTCGATGCCGAAGCACATGTAGTGGTCAAGCATTGAGTAGGTGTGAATGTTTGAGCTTTTCTTTTCGAACTATTGTACATTAAAAAATCTTCAACGATATCCACGTTCCCTTGAAATACTATTTGCATTGGTATTATTTGCAATTAATTAGTTCTTTGCGTCAAATTTCACATAACTAATCTACGTTAAGTTCCTATTTATCTTTCGGCGCGTAAGTGTTGTTAAATCATCCAGAGCTATCTGAAAAATGATAATCAGCAATCATGCGTGCTATAAGGCCGAGGAAATGCTCATTTCACGGCAATAGATTTCCCAATGTTTCGTCGAATAAGAGAGGACTGACTCAAACACGCATTTTATAAATTAAAAGAAGATTAAAAAATATGTAAATTTTTTAGAATGATTGGTTAAAAAATTTGTTATGATTTTTAATATTTTTTCAATACATTCAATTCTAAACCCATACATTAATACAAACAGCTTGAAAGAGTATAAGTAGCAATTATGAACTTAATCCATCCATCGATTGAGTTAGAATCCTATGGTGAGTGAATTTTCTACTCCCTATTGTGACAAGCTTTCTTTTGAAACTTCTAGTACAAAGGAAAGGACTTCTTACTATAATCTACTGAGCTACACCTTTCAAATTGTAGGAAAAACTATCTTCTATTATAAGAATAAGTAGAAATTATAATTTCATTGTTATAAATATTTTAAATTTTGAATTAAGTAATTCTCATTTTAAAGGTGTGTTGCCTCCTTAAATCCTAAAGTTATTACAAAAATCATTTTCGATGCAGGTTAATTGTTAGATAGTATATCAATATAATTTACATTTATTTACTAAATAGTAATATTGATAAACAACATTTTATTAATATATATAAATGTATATATATATATATATATATTTGTTTTAAGAGGGGTTTTTCAATCATTAGTCGAAAAACACTTTCCTGCGCCTGACAGAAGTCGCATACATCGAGTGTTGGGACTAGATATACCGCAGGATCTAAACAGTAAAGTAGAACATCCTGATTTTAGTAATAAACGAAAGCAAGCTCGACTATCAGTCCAGCGTCCAAAAAAAAAGTTATGCGCATTGATACCTGACGGAAATGTATCCGAAGAAAATAAGCACGAGATGTGTAGTCCTAGTGCAGAATTCAAATCAAGTGAATCTGACAGTGAAGAAGAAATTTTATCAAATGATGAAATAAGTAATCCTAGTTCTGATTATAATCCCTTCGACAGCGACAGTGATTCAGATGTTGGTAAGTAAAATATAATTATAATAAAAAACTTTAAATTTATGGAAAAGATTTTTTTTTAAATCTTCGTAAAGTTAAATAATTTTGCATGTGCCAGAGATTCGTTATTCTTTTAATACCAGTGATGCATCATTTTCTTAACGATATTTTAAGATAAATGAGCATTACGTTTGCTAACAGTGATATTTAAAATATTACTAAATTTCTTGTTAAAATTTTTCCAAAATTTTGGAGTACGACTAGTCCAAGTATGGATAATTGCGGCGCGGTATATTTGCTTGCTGTATTTTCTATCTCTCTCTTTTTCATTTTGCAAGAAGATAGTTTGAATCAACAGTGCTGAAACAAATGATGGAAGTATTTCCAATACTCCTTGTTGCTGATAAGTGCTAGTCCTTCGTATTACATTTTCTATATTTGTTGCTCTGTAAATGAGTAAAATTAGATTATTAGTTTTAGGTAACTACGATTTGGTCCAATCCATAAAACTGACGTACTATTATTGAATTTTAATATTATCTTTTCTCTATTTTTAAACACTTAATTTATTCACAAAAATGCTCTTTATACGCATGCTTATCGTAAATCCACGCAGACTATTAGTGTGTATAATGTGTACACATGCACGTCGTACCGCCTATTCAGATGTTGTTATAAATACATGTAGTTATTTATATTCATGTAAGCGCGAGAGAGAATTAAAGAGAGGACCCGAATTCCTGCGTGTGATGTTATCTAATTAGGATCCTTCAGACGTAAACAGCTACATTTATTATGAACACTATGTTAATAATAGTAATACTCTATACATTCGTGTTCGAACCTGCAGGCGCTTCGTATGATCTTTACCAATGATCTCATGCAAAATGTGCACGTATGATCAACACTTCGTGTAGTTACGACTTCATACGACCAAGCCCCAATACAATCGACTTTGACTTTCTACCAGTATTTCAGTGATCTCGCTCTGTCTCTCTTTTGCTCATTCCCTTCCGCACAGCTCGTGCGTGGTATCGTATTTGCTCGCTTACGAATGTGTAAATTATCTCTATTGCGACAACATAATTTATTATCATGATTTTCCATATTATGTAGTTTGTAACGGGGTGAGACACATTATTCGTAAGAACAATAATCCAAAAATATACGCGGAGCTCAGGATTCGACCCTGAGCCGTCCGGACATCACATAAACTGTACTTGCCAACATATTTTGTATTATAACTAGAGATCCTGCGATTTGTACCGCAAAGCAATTTTATGAACAATTTAGCAAACAGGTATAACAAAGAAAAACAACGGAGACAGATATTGTAGAAGTTTTGTAATCGTAATCCGACGGTTACTTCAATACTTAATCTATTTCACCGTAATTTGAAATATCTGGTTGATACTGAAAATTAATTACTTGGTGAAATTTATGTTCAGAAGTGGCATTGAAATTTTTTGTAAAATATTCCATTCATGTTAGATTACCGTTAACCGGCGAAGTAAAAGTTGCACTTTTTTAAAGTATTTGTTATCTATAATCTTTACTTATATATTAAGCTAGATATTTTATGATTATATTATAAATTTAATGATAATTGGCACTTTTTTCATTAAAGATCCATGGGATAGAAGGAAAAAAAAAAAGACAATTAAACCAAAGGAAGAATCAAAGTCTTCATATAACACCCAAAATGGTGTTGCAAAACTTTTGAGCAGTAAATCATGCTCAAATTCAACAGCGGTAGACAAAGTCGCCACTACGGATTCAGAATCTCAGAGTTTGGCGCCATCTAAAGTATCTATCGAGCTAGCTTGCACTATAAAAGAGAAGCTTTTACTTAAAATTGATAAATTAGGGGATAAGTTACCACCTAATACATTAGATCAACTAATAGATGAGCTAGGTGGACCGGAAAATGTTGCTGAAATGACAGGTAGAAAGGGCAGAGTTGTGCAAACCGACGACGGCACAATTCAGTACCAGTCAAGATCAGAGGTTGATGTACCTCTAGAGACTCTTAATTTAATTGAAAAACAAAGGTAAGATTATGTATATATGTCTAATCACTGTGTATATCTAGCCAGCAATATGTCGAGTGAAATTCTTTTGTAATCTGTCAGCGAATAACTTAAATAGATATATATGAGTAATTCTTTATGGACACTTTTCTATTTATCAAAGGCATCTTCAGAAATTTTTTCATGTTAAAACTCACGATCGAACCTTCTCAAAACTGAATTTCAAGACTTTTATCGCTTAGAAGATTATTATAATCTATAACTATATATTTAAAAGTATTTTATTTGTAAAGTTTACATTATTTAAGAAGAAAAGTTATTATTGAGTTTTTAATGACAAATGCTTGTTTGACAAGTAAGAATTTTTTGAAAATCGGCTTGAAATGCCAACATTCACAGACTGTAGCTTTGAAAACCATGGTGAAAAAAACTAAAAAAATTCAGAAAGGTAGATACAGTGCCGAACTATAAATTAATAATGTTTAAAAAATTTTTTTTTTACGGTCTATGTGTCAAAGAATGACTCATAGGTATATTTATATCCGAAAATTAATAATAAATGTTGTTTATTCATATCGGTTAATAAACCGATACAATACTTTTATATTGTACAATAGTACAACATAAAATCAAAAACACCTACCCACGCGCCTCACTCGCATTCCAATATTCAAATTGCCTGCTAATCGGCAGCCCGCTTTACAGCCAAGCCTCCAATACTGCTGATCAGCGTTGGCCATCGAATGTGCAAAAGCGCACTGCCCAGCCAAAGTTAGAGTGCACCGAATTAAACATTGTTAAATGTACAATCTGAAGGATAGCGCATGGAGAGGTTATCAGGGACTTGAAAGTACTTACTTGGAGAGCTCACTGAAAGATACCGAATATAAGTTACTTTAAACAATTAAAATGTTGCTATTTAAAGGCATCAATTTTTATGCGAATTAAACGTTCCACTCCCTCAACTGCATCTAAATGAGCTTATAAACAAAAATTTGGTATTATATTCGAATTACAATAATGTATATATTTTCTTATACTATTGTTAAAACTATTTGTTTAAACATGCTATATATGGTATCATTTCTATAGCGCGTGTAATAGCAGCTCACGATTCGAATCTTTGGCCTCTGATATCTCAGAAAGTATTGCCAATTTCAATATTTTTATGAAATTGAAGCATTTCTTCAAGAACATTGATCCTGCTTTTAAAAAATTTTTGCAACTCTAATAATTGCTAAAATAATCAAATTTATAAAGACAATTTTTTCGATTTGATAAAGTCGTTCTAAATGTTTCTAAGTAAACAAAAATCGAGAAAGTAAAGATAGCATATGAAAGTTAAGATGTTTATAAGTTTGTAAAAAAATAAGCGCCAAATTTGATTCATAACTTTTCACTTTATGTTAAGGCAAAAAAATGATGTACATTCGAGCAAAAGTAAATTATTTATTATGTCATGTCCTGTTGGAATATTAGATCTATATATACTTGCAACTAAATACCGATTGCGAGACGTTAATTAGATTCAAGAACACAGAGGGAGTCTTTCTTCCCCGTTCTCTGATTGTCATCATTATTCTTCTTCTTCGCCGACCGCCTTTTGTGTGAGCACGTTGTATAAGCTTAGTCGCATCATAGTTATAAATATCAGTAAATCTTTAATACGAATTGTGTGTAATAAAAGCACATATAAAGTACAAATCGTAACGTTATTATCATCCCTTTGCCTACAGAATTTCAACATGTCTAAACTATTGATCTGATTATATCGGGGTTTCAGATTTTGATTTGCATTACTTTAAAGCATGAACGTTAAAAAGGATGGAATCATTAATTAATAATTTACTTGTAAAATAAACATCTGAAAATTCTTGTAAATTTTCTATTTACACACTCGAATTTTTTTCTATCGTGTAGAGAATTTATTAGTTAACAATTTTAGTAATACTCATTTTTTCTCCAAATCGCATATTTTCAAAAATTAAGAAAAATATCTGAACAAATGCATGATTGTTTTGACTTTTTTCAGTTATCGATTATTCCTGAAGTTAGCACAGGGTTTTGATCCGGTTGGTTATCAAAGCGAGGACGGGCCCAGAAGACGTGGTTAAGGTCTCCTTCGTCTGAACCGCAAGGGCAAAGAGGATTGTTGACTAGATTTTTTCTGATGAGGCTATGAGCGAGGCTATAATGGTTGCTTCTTATCCGCAGAAAGTCGTAATTGAGAGGCGGTCGAGACCATAGGAATGAAACCAAGGTTGGAGAGAATCGAGTCGGAAGTTTTCGAAATAGAAACAACTGGCGTTTGGGCGGTAACGGGTGAGGTAGTTTTGAAACTCGGAGGACGAGAGTGTACGACAAACGGGGAGAAAGTCAGAGAATGGTAAAAGAAGTTCATAGGGGCGGCCAGAAGTGGTAGCTTCCTTTGCAAAGAGATCCGCTCTTTCGTTGCCAGGTATTCCTAGGTGACTTGGAATCCAGGCGAATTTGATGGAGTGGTTATTTAAGGTAAGCCGGTTAAGACTAGATTTAATTTCAAAGATGGATATGATAAAGGAGGAAATAAAATCATGCGTGGAGGAAATAGCTTGAAGAGTGCTTAGAGAATCGGAAAATATTGTACAGTTGATGAGGTTGTGGTCTACAATATACGCTAGCGTCAAACAGATGGCGAGAGCTTCTGCGGTGGCAATAGAGGCCTGAGGAGAAATACGGTAGCGTAGATCGATGTTAAGATCGGGGCTGTGAGTGCCGACACCAACGTGTGACTCATCCGAGGCTTTGGAGCCGTCGGTGTAAAAAGATACCGATGATGAAAGAATCTGCGAATTTTTGAAGAGGAGTAAGCGAGTTTTTTACTTTTCTACCAACATCAAAAATGACTTCGGGAAGAAAGGCCCTGGGAGTCAAGGGGATAGGAAAAACAAGGATGTAAGTCCGATGAGAAGATTTTATCGCGGTATCGTTGGAGATAAGAAAACGCATGCAGTACGGGAAGATCCCGCGGCTTTTGAGCGTTTCGAGGGTTGCGAGTGTTGAGGGATGAGAGGAGGATGTTGAACGATTGATTGGTCGGGTTATTGCGGGTGGCGAGTGCTTTCCGAACGAAATTAAAGACCAGTTTCTTTCGTCGAAGAAAGAAGGGGATTTCGCAAGATTCCGCGAATATGGTTCGATTGGGGGGTGGAATGGCGGAGACCTAAGCAGGAGCGAAGAGCTCTTCTTTGGAAGAAGGCATCTATTTTTCCATGGGTGGAGATGACACGTGGGAGAAAAACTATAGAACCGTAGTCCAGGGTGCCGAGTACAAAAGCTTTGTAAATTTGAATAAGCGATTGTGGGTTTCCTCCCCACCAGGTGCCGCAGAGTGATCGAATGAGGTTAACATGGGGGGAGCATTTTTGTAGGATATTTTGGATATGGGAGGTCCAAGAAACTTTGGAGTCGAGTATGACTCCGAGAAGTTTTACCTGGGGGAGGGGGTTAATGAAAGTGTTTTCGAACGTAAGGGAGATGTTTGAAGTGTCAATAGAGTTCTTCGGAAAGATAATGAGCTGGGTTTTTTCTGGGGCGATGGTGAGATCTAGGGAGTGAAAATAAGAGGCGATTTTGTTAAGCTATTTTGTAGGATAGAAATGCAAGAGTTAAGTTTAGGGGAAGAAGCGAAAAGGTATACGTCGTCGTCGAATAAGAGTTATTGGCACAGGTCATCATGTGATAAGGGATTTTGTGTGTGTAGGCATTATATAGGAAGGGGCTGCTGCAACAGCCTTGGGGAGCCCCTTTGAAGGTGTCGAAGAGTCCTTTGATTTCGCCATCGATATTGAAATAAACGTGTCTGGAGGAGGTAAGATTGTAGAAGAATTTGCAGACTGGTCTGGGAAGGCCCAGGTCACTAAGGATGTGTGTATGAATGCCTGGATCGACGCAATGGAAGGGTGGTTCGGGAGGTTTGGGACGTTTTTTAGAAGAAGAAGAAGAAAAGTTAGTGATGGGAAGAAGTTCGTTTATGGTGTCTGTGTTTTTAGGTGTAAGGGCTTTTTCTCACCGTGGAGGATGCGTTGGTTATTGCGTCACTGAAAGTAAAATCGGATAGGAAGAGTGAGAAAGTGGCCCAAACGTCTGCAGATAAGCGGCGATAGTTGGGGCGGTGGGAGCAAAATGAAGAAAGAGGAGTTGGAATTCCGACAAAGATAGAGATGGGGTAGTGGTCGCTGAGTAGGTTGTTTTCGAGGACGGTCCAGGAGCAAAATAAATGGGGTTAGATAAAAGTGAGATCGATGCAAGAGGGGTGCATTGGGTTGTGTCTATTGAGGTGTGTGGGAGCGCCGGTGTTCGCAACTAAGAGGTCAGCGTCGGCGAAGAAGGAAAGAAGAAAGTCGCCGAGTTTGCAGGTGTGATTGTTGCCTTAGGCAGAATTATGGCAGTTGAAATCGCCGGAGAGGAAAATGTTGTTGTAATTTGAGATGGAATTTAGAAAGCTGCGTAAGTGGGCGTTGTTGAAAGGAAGATTGGGTGGTCTGTAGGCGCAAATAAGGATGATTTCTCCAAGGGGGGTATTTATGGATATTGCGTTGGCTTCGAGATTGTTGAAGGAGTTTTAGACGGGGATGATGTTTAAAGGGATGTTGGAGCGAATGCAGATGGCTGTGCCACCGCCTCGCTCAGCAGACCTGTCATTACGTGTGATGACAAAGCCACTGAGAGAGGCATTGTCGGAGGGGTTAAGCCAAGTTTCATTAAGAAGGATGATATCGTAATCTTTTGACAGACTTTGAATGGTGGCTTTGCGTTGTCTAAATGACAGGCAGGTCCATTGAAGAATACGAATGTTCCTAGGGTGAGAATGATAGGCCACAATGGGAGCTGAGAGGTGACAGCATCGAGTTTAGGTGTGAGGCGAATTTTTCGTGACCTGTGGAAGATAAAAGAGGGATGAGAAGATCGATAATGAGTTGGAGGTCGTATCCAACAGGATTTTCCATGGATAGGGGTGATAGCGTGAGGGGGGAGATTGGCAAACTTGAGGAGGAGAGCGAAGAATGGTTGTTTGAAGGTCAAAAGTCAGAGGATTGAGTAGGCGTAGGGGTTGTCGTCGAAGAGGAAACAATGCATCAAGAATGAAGGGGTGGATGTGTAGCGACCGTTGGAGGTAATGAGACAGTTTTGATGTTCGGGGGACATAGAAGTAGGGAACAGGGACGTTTTGAGAAACCGGGAGGGTGAAAGTGATGTTTAGGTGTGTGATAGAGGTTGTGGTTCTGTACTGGGTTGGAGAGTGTATCAGCGGAGAGTTGACAGGCGTTGAGAGGTGGTCTAAAGCTTCTCAAGATGGAAGCAAAGGAAGGGGGGTATGTTCTGTGGATGGAGAAGGAGGGGGTGGGGGTGCAACGAAAAATAAAAGAGAAGGGAGGGTGGGCGAAGAGGGCGAGAGGGGGGACTGATAGTTGTTGCGAGTTGGATTGGGGCGAGCGCGGGCCTTGTGGGAGGGGGGGTTAGTCCTTAATAATTGAGAGAGAGCGTCGTTTAGAGTGAGGTTATTGTTAGCCGCTAGTGAGTGAACTGCAATTTGGAATTTCCATTCCGGACAGTTCTTGTCTGCGGGGAGGTGGTCTTGATTATAGTTAGCACAAATGGGCTGTGAGTTCTCGCAGGGGCACGTACCTGGGGTAGCATGTGCTGCAATGCGCGGTGCGGAGTAGATAAGCGAGAGTTATTGGGGTGGGGAGCGCGTGACTCCCCGACGCCCTTTGGAGATTAGGAGGAGATGAAGAAATAGTTGTGAGTGGGTTAAAGGAGCAGGGCGGGAAATTTTCTATATATAATGTTAGTTATGTATAAATAAACTTTACATATCGTTAAAGTAACTTTATTAATCATATAAAAAATGTGGAAGTAAACAATATATAAAAATAGCACGTAACACAATATGTAAAGATGAATTGATGTGGAAAAATAACGTGACTGTCTATAGTGACGGCTAGCTTCAGACTGACAGGATTCTTCGGGACTCCTTGTGTAGATAGGGAAAGCAATATAATAGTTTTTTTCATTAAGGAGAAGTGATCATAAATCGGCTTGCTTTCCTTTACACGCAGGTATAGAGATTATCTAAAGACGTCCGTACTTCTATATATGTGTCGTCGGTATACTCCAACATATAAAGCTCTAGGGCGACAACTAAAACACTGTAAGTTCACAAATGCGCTGTAGAGCACTTAAGTACACGCAAAAACTTTTGAAACACTCGCGGGTTTAGAAAGCACGACCGTTCGAGTTCCACGTTCCCGCGACTGCAGTTATCGAGTACTTGTCGGGTAAGGTTGATTTCGGAACGTGCTAACAATCCTCTTTCTCGTGCTTGTGGTCCGTTTCTGTAGTTCAGCGCTTTATGTAGTCACACCCTCTTTTGTATGACGATGGTATTAATAGGCGGCCTCGTTATATGCCACTCTAACGTAGTTGGTATAGCAGGTTCACTCTCAGTTTCTTTATCTTAACTCCAATTTTTCTTAGTATTTTACACAGGCCTGCTCATGGCCGGGTATTTTAATTATTTTGAATTTCATTTTATGCTTTAGTTACGAATAGAATTAGTATTTTCGTATGTCGAAGCGATGCGAAGTGCGCTTATACAAATATATGTATATATTTTTGAGTAGCGAGCGTTCCTCTCGCTATTTGACTCTCATTGCGCAAATTGGCAGTGGGATTCGTGGCGTCAGGCGACCTTAGTTAGGAATAATTTATAATTATTCTGAGACTATTAGACCTCAATCGTTTGATTCAATTTTATATTTTTATTATAATATTTGATTCGGTTTGTTATTTCATTTGATTTAATATATATATATATATATATATTGCGAGTTCTTTTTATTTGTAATAAGCATTGATCGTTCCTTGATAATTGCCTTACAAAGCATTAGCGAGGTTAGATCAAGGACAGCAGGAGGATCTTTGCAGAAAGAGTAAGAAGGTGCATTAAATAAACACTAGAAATTAGGTCAAAGTACGTGTGACGTATTCTCTTTATGTATCAAGTACAAAAATCTAGGGCAGTAGAGTGCAATTTGTTGATACGCGTTTCCGCGAAAGTACGCGGCTCGCGAGCAACTTCTAAGAAAAGTGACGCGCGTACGGACCGATACCAAACATGAATGAATCAAACTCATTCGACTATTAATGCGATAGATTGTTTGGTAGTATTGCAGAATATTACGCTGAGGGCGTATTATTGTGCACGGTTAAAGACCGGTGTAAAATGAATTAACTCAAATGAAGAAAAGCAACAAGTACGATAAGTATGTGTTAGTAATTCGAGCGCGATTCTTGCTATACATTGCGACAACCCATGTACTACTGGCTACGCCAGGTCCACGGGACAAAGGGAACCTGTCCTATGTCTTTTACGTGCAAAGTGCGACAAGAAAATGTTACGCGAGGTCAAAAGCAGACGGTGTGTCCGCTTCCCAGTTTCTGCCGAAGCGTTAATCCTGGGAACCTTCGATGAAACGAATTAATACATACTTACAATGTACTTGGGGCGTGTAGTCTCATAGGATCCTGTGAGAATACGGGTGCTCGGCCTCACGTTGAGGAGTTAATTGTTTTAGTCTTTGTAGTAAGGAAGTCGAATAATAAGTGTCGCAAGGAGATGCGGCACTTTACCCGCTAGGCGAGCAAAAAAACGGCGGCTTGGATTTTCGGTCGCATCTCAATAGACCGATTTCGGTTCAAACACGGGTAAATCACGCGTCGTTTGAACCGCGTGACCGGGTTTAGTCCCGCCCTCAAGGTGGGCAGTTTTACCTAATTGGTCGCGTGCTCTATATCCTAATAAAAAAAAACATCGCGAAGGAATTTTCCACTCGGTCAGTGTAAACATGCGCTGACTTTGAGCGTCCCTTCGCGGAGATGTTTTGCATTTAGGTGATACATACGCCGCTTTACGGAGTATGTATCTCACTGCAACTTTTGTGACGTTGCAATATATATCTGTTAAAGGTATTTTTATATTTGTATTTTCATTTTGATTTGCGTTAAATAATTATCCTTACCTATTTTATCCGTGAGCAGCTTTTAACACAATATTCTGCATTCTTAGAGCTCTCAAATCATGCAAAAAAGTGTTCTTTTTTAAATTCAACAAACCAGAACATACCATTAATTGATTACACAAATATGTGCTTGTATTAAGTAATATTGAGAAAAGTTTACAAAAATATCTAATTTTTTTTTAAACATAAAAGAGTAAGAGTATAAAGTTCATTTGAAAATGTAGAATAATCGATCCTACTTAATGATGATTAATACATTATTATTACCAGTTTTCTTATAAATCTCCTTTCGTATATCCCTAAATGTGGAAAGTAATCTAGAAACTACTTCAAGTTGAAACGAAAGTTTACCCATCATAAAATTAATAGACTATACTTATGAAAAAAAAACTAAAAAAGTAAATATATAATTATGCATAAATATATTGATAATAAGTATCTATTAAATCTTTGTTTAGATTCATGGATGGAGAAAAAACAGTTGCAATAATTTCTGAGGCAGCAAGCAGTGGAATATCATTACAAAGTGATCGCCGTGCACGAAATCAAAAGAGACGTGTTCACATTACTTTAGAACTTCCTTGGAGTGCAGATCGAGCAATTCAGCAATTTGGAAGAACACATCGATCAAATCAAGTAAATGCTCCGGAATATATTTTTCTGATTTCGGATTTAGCTGGCGAACGAAGATTTGCTTCAGTTGTTGCAAAGCGATTGGAAAGTCTTGGTGCGTTGACTCATGGTGACCGTCGTGCTACAGAAACACGTGATCTATCACAATTTAATATTGATAATAAGTATGGTAGAGGTGCTCTTGAAGCAATTATGAAGACGATTATGGGGTAGGTTTTCTAGTTATATATTTGGAATAATACCTTAACTTTCTTTTAATACTAAAAGTAATATTATAAGTTTCAAAAATTATCTACATAGTAACTGGATTTTTAAATATTTAATTTAGGTATGTTGGTTGGTTTATTTTGTTACATCCTTCTCTATATTAGAAGACTAGTTAAGAAATTTAAAAATTTACACGGAATATTATTTTACTCAAAAATTCTCTCACCCTATACTTTTGCAGTCATTATCATTCGATTGTAAAAATACTGAATAAAAATCAGAACCGAATTTTTTTTAAATTTTTAATTTTATGAATGTACTAGCAAAATCAAAAAAAGTTTATTCACAAATATATAGCTGTCAAATAAATAAATACGAAAAAATATACATTATATCTAACTTTTTGTACAAATATCACAGAAATGGATATTATTACTGTTTAAAAAGGACCTTTTGATATTTTTAATCAACATATATATTTTTATAAGCGTTTTATCTCATAATTTGTGAATATTTATATAAATTTTATTTTATAGATATGAATCAGCATTAGTACAACCACCACAGGATTATGCAGGTGATTTTTTGAAAGATGTTTCCGATGCACTAATCGGAGTCGGTCTTATTTGTAACAGTGATAACGCGTTTGAAAGACTATCGTTAGATAAAGATTATAATAACATGTCAAAATTTTTAAACCGTATTCTTGGCATGCCAGTGGAATTGCAAAACCGACTGTTTAAATATTTCACTGATACATTAAACGCAATTATAGGTCAGGCAAAAAAAGCTGGTCGTTTTGACATGGGAATTCTAGATCTTGGTGTTTCGGGTGAAAAAGTTAGTCGCGTACGTCTATTTCGATTTTTACGGAAACACGCGACCGGTATTGCACCAACAGAGTTGCATGTGGTGCAAGTAGAACGTGGTATACATTGGTCTGAAGCACTGGAACGATATAATGGATTATCAGGTCGAAAAGAAGGATTTTATTTAAGTTATCAAATTCGTAATGGTAAACAAACTGCAGTTTTAGCAGTGGCTGTAGATACTGACGGGAAAATAAATCAAGAAGTAAATGAAAATAAAAAAAATAAGCTTTTTATGCTCTACAGACCTAATACTGGATTACAATTAAGACAGGAAACGATTGCTGAATTGGAAAAGAAATACAAGCAAGTCTCTGTAGAAGAAGTTGAGTCCCATTGGGTGCAACAATATAATGCTTCTGCTATGACATGTTCACATGCATATTGGCGTGGAAACTGCAAAAACATCAGTATAGGATTAGACTGTGAAGTTGGACTTAGACGCAGAACATACAATGTTTTAGCTGGCTCAGTATTGAGCGTCTGGAGTCGCGTTGAGCATATCCTATTAGCACTTTGTAGTAACAATTTGAAAATGCAAGTCATAAGGCTCCGTACAGGTAATTCAAATTTGTATCGTATTATGGAAACATATTTATGATCTATTTAATAAACGACTTATTAGCTATCATGTAACCTTTAATGAGGACATTTTTTTAAGCATATACATAATTTACTTCATCTTGTGAAGTAAAGATTTGTTATCAATAATTTAAAACTTCTTTGACACAGAAACCGACTTTTTTGAAATTTTTTTAACATTTATGTGAAATCTGAGATACAGAAACATAAAATCTTAATTTTCATATTTTTTTACAGTTTACATATACCTATTTTTGCTAAATTACTTATTTCTCGCTATAAATATGTAAAAGAGTTTCATTGTAAATCAAAGTAGAATCTTGTATATATTTCAAAATAGCATTTTTCTACTGATAAATAAAATTTCATTATTCTATTGCCAAATAATTAAATAAACTTATATGACGATTTTTATATTTTCATATTTTGTAATTTCTAAAATTATAATTCTTGTATATTATTATAATTTTTTAATGTTTTTTTCAGAGGATAATATCAAAATAGTTGGCACCCTCATTCCAAAGTCCTGTACGGAATCTTTACGTCAAGCACTAGCTGCTGATGCAGAAAAAATGGAAGAACAATTATTTTGAACGTTCTTCAAAATTATAAAATTAAGAAAGTTTTCTTTTCAGGCCTAAGTTTTTATATGTTTGATTTTAATAAGAAATATTGTTTGCTAGAATATACAGATTTCTAGCTCGAAAATTTTTGTTGTATTTTTATTATAAAGCACAGTAAAATCCTACCATAACTAAATACAACTGCTAATACGCACGATCGTTGATTATAATATTAACAATTTCTGTGAATTGAAAAATACCTAACAGGTTGTAAATATTCCAATCTATAGTTTTGTCAAATTTACGTGATTTTAGTAATTATGTGACACTAGTATATCGGATTAGAAGTTGGATGATAAACTATTACGTCCTGAATCGGCAGGGGTATACCAACCGTGGAGCAACAGTGGATATAATTATTTGTATATGAGGTAATACAGGCGATGTTGGAGGCGACCGTTAAAACGTCTTGAATTTCCGATGTTTAATTGCGGTGATCCTAATGAATAACCGCACACAACTGATGGGTAACGCGATAGATATTAGCAATCACCAATCATTTAGCAAGAAATTAATGTTACCCAAAGGCATGTAAGGCATCATTGAGAGTTGTCATATCTAATTACTAACAAGTAATCATAAATTGACTAGTACGTTGCCGTCAATTTATGATGCCTTAGAGTGTCAAGGAACTCCATATTTGAAGGTATCCATTTGTCAGTAAGCGATTTGCCTACTGCAGTATATGTGCCTACGGTTTGACCACCACGCTTGTGCTAGTAATTTTAAATGAGTATTTTCGCAGTGTATATTAATTTAGTGTTATATTTTATCTCGGTATTTTTAGCATTTTAGACCTTCCGCCGACGATAAGCGTACTGAGGTATTATTTAGCAGACATATCTTTAACTATATTATACTTTATTATAAATATGTGTACGTGTGAATTGTATATATTTTCTATCTTGAAACTCTTCGCGTCTCGATCATCGTCAGAGAGTCTCTCCTATACGGCTCTTTGTGGTATCTCCGTAACTTACGTGCTTGTAGCATCCTCGCATTTTTCCTCTTGTGAAAATTTCCTCGTGTTCATAAAGGGAATGTGCACTCCTTCTACAATGAGACAATCTTTCACATAACAAATTGTTGCATAGTTTTGTTGAAAAAATCGATTCCTAAAATACTGGCTTCTTGAATAGGAAAATCATCTAACACGATGTGAAATGGACATATTCTCCGTTGTACTTAGCAACAATCATTTCTATTATTTTGATTGATGGAGGCGTAATTCCTCTTAACACAATTATTTCTTTAGTATTAATCGGAACATGCGTTGGTAATTGCGATATTTTTAATAAATTCGGTGAGGATCTGATATCCAACATAAAAGTTGTGGGTCGAGTTCGACACGAGGAGCGCAGTTTCATTGAATTAAGTTTATGTCATCTCACAGAGGACAAATTCGCTTCCGTTGTCCCAAATGTCGGCCAGTCGTTTGAGACGGCCTCCTCATCGCCTGCCTGAGGATAGCCATGACCGCTGGCGAATTTCTATCTATTAATTCTCTCTTTAAATGCCCTGGCTTTTAGCAATAGAAACACAACGCGACATTCGGATTGTATCCCATTGGAAAATCGTGATTTGATTGTAAGGGGCGAGGTTGGTATTGTTATAAAAATAATTTGTAAGATTTTGTGAATGCTCGCGTGCGTCCTCGCTCATCGTGTCTTACGTTATTTTAATACTCGCCGCCTGTATACGCAAAATCTCTCTCATTTTCGATAGCCTTTTCGAGTGCTTCTTGAAGACTTCCAGGATTACCCATTCTTCACCGAATAAAAAATCTCATACCGTCTCGTTCTAATGATTGCGTAGCTTCGATTTCGCTTATGACTCTTTTTTACGCCTTGCTGCTTTTTTAATTTAATTTAATTCTTTTTCTATTTTCCTTACTTAGTTCGAATAAACTACGATGCTTTCCGTTGTTTCTTTTTTGACTTTTGATAGCTCTCCCGACATTTTGTGATACGTTCTTGAAGACCCGAAGTCCCGTTCCAAAAATGTGGTGATTCCGTCGATCTGTTCGAATATGTGGCCTCGCGAACAGGTCAGAGCGTCTCCGAATAGGCGCATATGAATAAGTCGCGAAAGCTCTTTTTCAACGTCATCAGGAACTATTTCTTTAGCTTCTGTATAATCATCGATAAATTGTGACAAAGGTACATTGGATCCATTAAACCGCGGTATTAATTCGAATGCGTCTTTTAATGAAATTCCCTTTACATGCGGGACCATGTCGTTTTTGCTATCGCTATCGTCAGATTCGTTAAAATTTAACAAAGGTCTTAGTTTAATAAGCTCACTCTCCGCGTCTTTGAATGTATATTTTCCAACTGGCGTTCCGTAGAAATTTGGACTGGTTATTACCTAAAGTGGTATCGCTTTTTATGATTTTTCTCTACCACGCGTTTGACATGCGGGTTTTTAAAATTGTAAAGACTCTTTGTTTTCGCTTCGTAATTCTTCTGCTATAGATTTTAAATTAGCTTATTTTTTAAAATAAGCATCTAATGCCTCTTGCTTTACTTTTTTTACAAACGGACTTGACTCTTCTCGCCGCGCATTCGGGTAACGTTTGCATCACTCTTGCCAGTATTGGACATACTCAAACTACGATGAATCGTATTTTCCGGCCGATGCACAAAAAAATATATAATAATCTGTTACGTCCCGAACCGATAGAAATATACCGACCGATGAGCAACCGTAGAGTTGGTTATATGTATATAAGGAAACATGGGCGACGTTAAAGGCTACCGTCGGAGCGCCTTGCTTTATCATTTTACAAAATCTTCATTGAAAATGCAGGTAGGCAAAAATGCGGCTATTTGAATGATATTAAAGCTGCACAAAGTGCGTTTCGATGCGAGCTGCTAAACATTTTTGTTCAAGCTCTCGTTATTATTTTGGGTAAATACTCCACGTCAACGAATAAGTAAATCCTGTGATAACGATTCGTCATAAATTGGTTGAATTACTTCTTGTACCTTACAGTCGAGAAGATGGGTTGTGATTGAGTTACTCAAAGTTCCAACTGCTTTAGCTTGCCACCACTTACACCATGAATCCGGTCCGCTTCGACAACGTTTGTGCACGTGTTTCTTATTCGTTGAAATGTTATGTTCAAAAGTAGCCCACACATCATTAATTATTTTTTCAACATCATTCGGGCTGCGGCTTATTGCCGAGTCCATTACAAACAGTCAGTTCGTTTATCAGTTTATCTGAAAGTTTTCCGGCGCCTCGTCTACCTATGTTTTGGTTCATTTTTTTGCGTTGCGAAGTCTTGAACCCATCCTTTTTTGCACGTGAGTTACGGACTCATTTTTTCTATTCGTGCTGTTGCAATTGAGCTTTGAATGTCTTCATGTCGCCATACCCAATGTATTTTTTATATTTTACGCTGTCCAGATCATCGGTTCTTGCAAATATTTCTAACATGCCTTGAACTTCCATACCTCCAGCACTTCCTTTATAATTTGCAAAACAATCTTGAACATGCTCGTTGTACCATGTTTCATATTCCGTTTCATTAAATTTTTGTTTACTGAAGATGCAAGATTGACAAAAACTACATTTTACCAAATCAGAGAAGAAAAACCACATTTGCTCCACGTTCCATCTCCTGGTATAAAAAGTTTATTTTCTTCATTTAAATTGAATATCTTCATTTTAATTCAATTCTGAGAATGAAAATTTTTAGAAACAAAAGAAATTACCTACTCCGAAGGGACATTTCCTGAAACGTATTTCATTTCTGGATGGAAATTACCATTCTCCGAAACGGAGGGATATTTCCAGAAGCGAAATCCATTTCTGAAGGGAAATTTCAATTTTGAGAAACGAAGGGAAATTTTCATAACCGAATTCCATTTCTGGAGGGAAATTACCACTCTCAGAAAAGAATTGAAATTTCCAGAATCAAATTCCATTTCTGAAGGGAAATTTCAATTCTGAGAAATGAAGGGAAATTTCCATAAACCAATTCCATTTTGAACGGAAATTACCATTCTCAGAAACAAAGGGTAATTTCAATTCTGAGAATGAAAATTTCTAGAAACAAAGGGAAATTTCCTACTCCGAAGGGACATTTCCTGAAACGTATTTCATTTCTGGATGGAAATTACCATTCTCCGAAACGGAGGGATATTTCCAGAAGCGAAATCCATTTCTGAAGGGAAATTTCAATTCTGAGAAACGAAGGGAAATTTTCATAACCGAATTCCATTTCTGGAGGGAAATTACCGCTCTCAGAAAAGAATTGAAATTTCCAGAATCAAATTCCATTTCTGAAGGGAAATTTCAATTCTGAGAAAAGAAGGGAAATTTCCATAAACCAATTCCATTTTGAAGGGAAATTACCATTCTCAGAAACAAAGGGTAATTTCAATTCTGAGAATGAAAATTTCTAGAAACAAAGGGAAATTTCCTACTCCGAAGGGACATTTCCTGAAACGTATTTCATTTCTGGATGGAAATTACCATTCTCCGAAACGGAGGGATATTTCCAGAAGCGAAATCCATTTCTGAAGGGAAATTTCCATAAACCGATTCCATTTTGAAGGGAAATTACGACTCTCAGAAAAGAATTGATATTTCCAGAAGCGAAATCCATTTCTGAAGGGAAATTTTCATAACCGAATTCCATTTCTGGAGGGAAATTACCATTCTCAGAAAAGAATTGAAATTTCCAGAAACAAATTCCATTTCTGAAGGGAAATTTCAATTCTGAGAAACGAAGGGAAATTTCCATAAACCAATTCCATTTTGAAGGGAAATTACCATTCTCAGAAACAAAGGGTAATTTCAATTCTGAGAATGAAAATTTCCATAAACAAAGGGAATTTCCTACTCCGAAGGGACATTTCCTGAAACGTATTTCATTTCTGGATGGAAATTACCATTCTCCGAAACGGAGGGATATTTCCAGAAGCGAAATCCATTTCTGAAGGGAAATTTCAATTCTGAGAAACGAAGGGAAATTTTCATAACCGAATTCCATTTCTGGAGGGAAATTACCACTCTCAGAAAAGAATTGAAATTTCCAGAATCAAATTCCATTTCTGAAGGGAAATTTCAATTCTGAGAAATGAAGGGAAATTTCCATAAACCAATTCCATTTTGAAGGGAAATTACCATTCTCAGAAACAAAGGGTAATTTCAATTCTGAGAATGAAAATTTCTAGAAACAAAGGGAAATTTCCTACTCCGAAGGGACATTTCCTGAAACGTATTTCATTTCTGGATGGAAATTACCATTCTCAGAAACGGAGGGATATTTCCAGAAGCGAAATCCATTTCTGAAGGGAAATTTCAATTCTGAGAAACGAAGGGAAATTTTCATAACCGAATTCCATTTCTGGAGGGAAATTACCACTCTCAGAAAAGAATTGAAATTTCCAGAATCAAATTCCATTTCTGAAGGGAAATTTCAATTCTGAGAAATGAAGGGAAATTTCCATAAACCAATTCCATTTTGAAGGGAAATTACCATTCTCAGAAACAAAGGGTAATTTCAATTCTGAGAATGAAAATTTCTAGAAACAAAGGGAAATTTCCTACTCCGAAGGGACATTTCCTGAAACGTATTTCATTTCTGGATGGAAATTACCATTCTCCGAAACGGAGGGATATTTCCAGAAGCGAAATCCATTTCTGAAGGGAAATTTCCATAAACCGATTCCATTTTGAAGGGAAATTACCATTCTCAGAAAAGAATTGATATTTCCAGAAGCGAAATCCATTTCTGAAGGGAAATTTTCATAACCGAATTCCATTTCTGGAGGGAAATTACCATTCTCAGAAAAGAATTGAAATTTCCAGAAACAAATTCCATTTCTGAAGGGAAATTTCAATTCTGAGAAACGAAGGGAAATTTCCATAAACCAATTCCATTTTGAAGGGAAATTACCATTCTCAGAAACAAAGGGTAATTTCAATTCTGAGAATGAAAATTTCCATAAACAAAGGGAATTTCCTACTCCGAAGGGACATTTCCTGAAACGTATTTCATTTCTGGATGGAAATTACCATTCTCCGAAACGGAGGGATATTTCCAGAAGCGAAATCCATTTCTGAAGGGAAATTTCAATTTTGAGAAACGAAGGGAAATTTTCATAACCGAATTCCATTTCTGGAGGGAAATTACCGCTCTCAGAAGAGAATTGAAATTTCCAGAATCAAATTCCATTTCTGAAGGGAAATTTCAATTCTGAGAATAGAAGGGAAATTTCCATAAACCAATTCCATTTTGAAGGGAAATTACCATTCTCAGAAACAAAGGGTAATTTCAATTCTGAGAATGAAAATTTCTAGAAACAAAGGGAAATTTCCTACTCCGAAGGGACATTTCCTGAAACGTATTTCATTTCTGGATGGAAATTACCATTCTCCGAAACGGAGGGATATTTCCAGAAGCGAAATCCATTTCTGAAGGGAAATTTCCATAAACCGATTCCATTTTGAAGGGAAATTACGACTCTCAGAAAAGAATTGATATTTCCAGAAGCGAAATCCATTTCTGAAGGGAAATTTTCATAACCGAATTCCATTTCTGGAGGGAAATTACCACTCTCAGAAAAGAATTGAAATTTCCAGAATCAAATTCCATTTCTGAAGGGAAATTTCAATTCTGAGAAACGAAGGGAAATTTCCATAAACCAATTCCATTTTGAAGGGAAATTACCATTCTCAGAAACAAAGGGTAATTTCAATTCTGAGAATGAAAATTTCCATAAACAAAGGGAATTTCCTACTCCGAAGGGACATTTCCTGAAACGTATTTCATTTCTGGATGGAAATTACCTTTCTCCGAAACGGAGGGATATTTCCAGAAGCAAAATCCATTTCTGAAGGGAAATTTCCATAAACCGATTCCATTTTGAAGGGAAATTACCATTCTCAGAAACAAAGGGTAATTTCAATTCTGAGAATGAAAATTTCTAGAAACAAAGGAAATTACCTACTCCGAAGGGACATTTCCTGAAACGTATTTCATTTCCGAAGGGAAATTACCATTCTCCGAAACGGAGGGATATTTCCAGAAGCGAAATCCATTTCTGAAGGGAAATTTCCATAAACCGATTCCATTTTGACGGGAAATTACCATTCTCAGAAACGGAGGGATATTTCCAGAAGCGAAATCCATTTCTGAAGGGAAATTTTCATAACCGAATTCCATTTCTGGAGGGAAATTACCACTCTCAGAAAAGAATTGAAATTTCCAGAATCAAATTCCATTTCTGAAGGGAAATTTCAATTCTGAGAATAGAAGGGAAATTTCCATAAACCAATTCCATTTTGAAGGGAAATTACCATTCTCAGAAACAAAGGGTAATTTCAATTCTGAGAATGAAAATTTCTAGAAACAAAGGGAAATTTCCTACTCCGAAGGGACATTTCCTGAAACGTATTTCATTTCTGGATGGAAATTACCATTCTCCGAAACGGAGGGATATTTCCAGAAGCGAAATCCATTTCTGAAGGGAAATTTCCATAAACCGATTCCATTTTGACGGGAAATTACCATTCTCAGAAACGGAGGGATATTTCCAGAAGCGAAATCCATTTCTGAAGGGTAATTTCAATTTTGAGAAACGAAGGGAAATTTTCATAACCGAATTCCATTTCTGGAGGGAAATTACCGCTCTCAGAAAAGAATTGAAATTTCCAGAATCAAATTCCATTTCTGAAGGGAAATTTCAATTCTGAGAATAGAAGGGAAATTTCCATAAACCAATTCCATTTTGAAGGGAAATTACCATTCTCAGAAACAAAGGGTAATTTCAATTCTGAGAATGAAAATTTCTAGAAACAAAGGGAAATTTCCTACTCCGAAGGGACATTTCCTGAAACGTATTTCATTTCTGGATGGAAATTACCATTCTCCGAAACGGAGGGATATTTCCAGAAGCGAAATCCATTTCTGAAGGGAAATTTCCATAAACCGATTCCATTTTGAAGGGTAATTACCATTCTCAGAAACAAAGGGTAATTTCAATTCTGAGAATGAAAACTTCTAGAAACAAAGGGAAATTTCGTACTCCGAAGGGACATTTCCTGAAACGTATTTCATTTCTGGAAGGAAATTACCATTCTCAGAAATGGAGGGTATTTCCAGAAGCGAAATCCATTTCTGAAGGGAAATTTAATTCTGAGAAACGAAGGGAAATTTCCATAAACCAATTCCATTTTGAAGGGAAATTACCATTCTCAGAAACAAAGGGTAATTTCAATTCTGAGAATGAAAATTTCCATAAACAAAGGAAAATTTCCTACTCCGAAGTGACATTTCCTGAAACGTATTTCATTTCTGGAGGGAAATTACCATTCTCAGAAACGGAGGGATATTTCCAGAAGCGAAATCCATTTCTGAAGGGAAATTTCAATTCTGAGAAACGAAGGGAAATTTTCATAACCGAATTCCATTTCTGAAGGGAAATTTCAATTCTGAGAAACGAAGGGAAATTTCCATAAACCAATTCCATTTTGAAGGGAAATTACCATTCTTAGAAACAAAGGGTAATTTCAATTCTGAGAATGAAAATTTCTAGAAACAAAGGGAAATTTCCTACTCCGAAGGGACATTTCCTGAAACCCATTTCATTTCTGGATGGAAATTACCATTCTCCGAAACGGAGGGATATTTCCAGAAGCGAAATCCATTTCTGAAGGGAAATTTTCATAACCGAATTCCATTTCTGGAGGGAAATTACGACTCTCAGAAAAGAATTGAAATTTCCAGAATCAAATTCCATTTCTGAAGGGAAATTTCAATTCTGAGAAATGAAGGGAAATTTCCATAAACCAATTCCATTTTGAAGGGAAATTACCATTCTAAGAAACAAAGGGTAAATTCAATTCTGAGAATGAAAATTTCTAGAAACAAAGGGAAATTTCCTACTCCGAAGGGACATTTCCTGAAACGTATTTCATTTCTGGATGGAAATTACCATTCTCCGAAACGGAGGGATATTTCCAGAAGCGAAATCCATTTCTGAAGGGAAATTTCCATAAACCGATTCCATTTTGACGGGAAATTACCATTCTCAGAAACGGAGGGATATTTCCAGAAGCGAAATCCATTTCTGAAGGGTAATTTCAATTTTGAGAAACGAAGGGAAATTTTCATAACCGAATTCCATTTCTGGAGGGAAATTACCGCTCTCAGAAAAGAATTGAAATTTCCAGAATCAAATTCCATTTCTGAAGGGAAATTTCAATTCTGAGAATAGAAGGGAAATTTCCATAAACCAATTCCATTTTGAAGGGAAATTACCATTCTCAGAAACAAAGGGTAATTTCAATTCTGAGAATGAAAATTTCTAGAAACAAAGGGAAATTTCCTACTCCGAAGGGTCATTTCCTGAAACGTATTTCATTTCTGGATGGAAATTACCATTCTCCGAAACGGAGGGATATTTCCAGAAGCGAAATCCATTTCTGAAGGGAAATTTCCATAAACCGATTCCATTTTGAAGGGTAATTACCATTCTCAGAAACAAAGGGTAATTTCAATTCCTAGAATGAAAACTTCTAGAAACAAAGGGAAATTTCGTACTCCGAAGGGACATTTCCTGAAACGTATTTCATTTCTGGAAGGATATTACCATTCTCAGAAATGGAGGGTATTTCCAGAAGCGAAATCCATTTCTGAAGGGAAATTTAATTCTGAGAAACGAAGGGAAATTTCCATAAACCAATTCCATTTTGAAGGGAAATTACCATTCTCAGAAACAAAGGGTAATTTCAATTCTGAGAATGAAAATTTCCATAAACAAAGGAAATTTCCTACTCCGAAGTGACATTTCCTGAAACGTATTTCATTTCTGGAGGGAAATTACCATTCTCAGAAACGGAGGGATATTTCCAGAAGCGAAATCCATTTCTGAAGGGAAATTTCAATTCTGAGAAACGAAGGGAAATTTTCATAACCGAATTCCATTTCTGGAGGGAAATTACCACTCTCAGAAAAGAATTGAAATTTCCAGAATCAAATTCCATTTCTGAAGGGAAATTTCAATTCTGAGAAACGAAGGGAAATTTCCATAAACCAATTCCATTTTGAAGGGAAATTACCATTCTTAGAAACAAAGGGTAATTTCAATTCTGAGAATGAAAATTTCTAGAAACAAAGGGAAATTTCCTACTCCGAAGGGACATTTCCTGAAACGTATTTCATTTCTGGAGGGAAATTACCATTCTCAGAAACGGAGGGATATTTCCAGAAGCGAAATCCATTTCTGAAGGGAAATTTCCATAAACCGATTCCATTTCTGAAGGGAAATTACGACTCTCAGAAAAGAATTGAAATTTCCAGAATCAAATTCCATTTCTGAAGGGAAATTTCAATTCTGAGAAACGAAGGGAAATTTCCATAAACCGATTCCATTTTGAAGGGAAATTACCATTCTCAGAAACAAAGGGTAATTTCAATTCTGAGAATGAAAATTTCTAGAAACAAAGGGAAATTTCCTACTCAAAGGGACATTTCCTGAAACGTATTTCATTTCTGGATGGAAATTACCTTTCTCCGAAACGGAGGGATATTTCCAGAAGCAAAATCCATTTCTGAAGGGAAATTTCCATAAACCGATTCCATTTTGCAGGGAAATTACCATTCTCAGAAACAAAGGGTAATTTCAATTCTGAGAATGAAAATTTCTAGAAACAAAGGGAAATTTCCTACTCCGAAGGGACATTTCCTGAAACGTATTTCATTTCCGAAGGGAAATTACTATTCTCAGAAACGAAGGGAAATTTTCATAACCGAATTCCATTTCTGGAGGGAAATTACCACTCTCAGAAAAGAATTGAAATTTCCAGAATCAAATTCCATTTCTGAAGGGAAATTTCAATTCTGAGAATCGAAGGGAAATTTTCATAAACCAATTTCATTTTGAAGGGAAATTACCATTCTCAGAAACAAAGGGTAATTTCAATTCTGAGAATGAAAATTTCTAGAAACAAAGGAAATTACCTACTCCGAAGGGACATTTCCTGAAACGTATTTCATTTCCGAAGGGAAATTACTATTCTCAGAAACGAAGGGAAATTTTCATAACCGAATTCCATTTCTGGAGGGAAATTACAACTCTCAGAAAAGAATTGAAATTTCCAGAATCAAATTCCATTTCTGAAGGGAAATTTTCATAACCGAATTCCATTTCTGGAGGGAAATTACCACTCTCAGAAAAGAATTGAAATTTCCAGAATCAAATTCCATTTCTGAAGGGAAATTTCAATTCTGAGAATAGAAGGGAAATTTCCATAAACCAATTCCATTTTGAAGGGAAATTACCATTCTCAGAAACAAAGGGTAATTTCAATTCTGAGAATGAAAATTTCTAGAAACAAAGGGAAATTTCCTACTCCGAAGGGACATTTCCTGAAACGTATTTCAATTCTGGAGGGAAATTACCACTCTCAGAAAAGAATTGAAATTTCCAGAATCAAATTCCATTTCTGAAGGGAAATTTCAATTCTGAGAATCGAAGAGAAATTTTCATAAACCAATTTCATTTTGAAGGGAAATTACCATTCTCAGAAACAAAGGGTAATTTCAATTCTGAGAATGAAAATTTCTAGAAACAAAGGGTAATTTCAATTCTGAGAATGAAAATTTCTAGAAACAAAGGAAATTACCTACTCCGAAGGGACATTTCCTGAAACGTATTTCCTTTCCGAAGGGAAATTACTATTCTCAGAAACGAAGGGAAATTTTCATAACCGAATTCCATTTCTGGAGGGAAATTACAACTCTCAGAAAAGAATTGAAATTTCCAGAATCAAATT